>JAACJN010000267.1:0-60891 GCA_013368555.1 Collybiopsis confluens | reverse complement strand
ATAACAGTGGTCTTGGAGGTTTCTAATTGACCTTTGAAAAGAGCAGACGGAATACGCACACATGATAAAATCCCTCTATAAACTGCCTACATATGTCCTTACTGATACCAAAACATAAAGAGAAAAAAGATATGTCTATACGCTGGCTCTAAAGTTTTCGCAGCTTTTAAATATAGAAATCCATACCGCGAATCTCGAATCCCCATAACATCCCCGAAATTCCTCGACCGCGCTTAATATTCATCCCCATCACCGTACCTCATGGTCCTCGAGGCCGGTCGACCGGCTGTAGGACTACTTCGGTACGGATATCTTGAGAGATTTTTATCACCGCCTGTTTACGCCCATCACCTTGATTCACCTCTTCTTCAACCGTCTCCGTTGCAGTTCCAAAGAGACGCCTAAATCGATGACTCAGACCCGGTCGGAAGGTCGAGATGGAAATGGATTGGAAGCTGGCTAACGGCGATCCTTTGAGGAAGAGAAGGTGGTGGAGTTGACGACGACGATGTTGCTGTTGCTGTTGACACAACTTCTACAAATGACAACCGCGGGCTGCAACCGCGGACGAAATAAATCTCTCCAACGCTTCCTCCGAAAATGCGTACCTATCCGAAAAACTCCACTTCTCGAGTTTCGGACAAAGCACCTCCACCCCAGCTCCCTTTCCCCTCCCATCGCATCCTCTCCAGCAGCCAAACCGTCACCGTCACCGACAGTCATGTTTGGATTAGAGTTAGGGATATGTCCAACCGTCAACGCGTTCAAAAATTCCTCATCAATAACAGACAATGGACTCGTTGAACCCTCCTTGACGGCCAATACTCTCAACCCAGGCATGGCCCTCAACATCTCTACAATCTTTGCATTCTTTAATTCCGCAGTCCTCCTCAACTCTAGCTTTATGCTGCGCAGAGGATACGTGCCAGATCGACAGAGCAGGGACGCGAGGGAGTCGCAAAGGGAAGAAGAGAGATTCGCTCTGTACCCATCTAAATGGAGATGACGAAGGCGGGGGAGAGCGAGTTGGTCCAGGATTGCGGACATCACGATCGAACTGGTGTTTAGATAAAATTTCTCCAGATGGGGGAGAGCTATAGTGAAGTCGTGTTCATCATCGTTCTCCGAGGAAGTAGCGGCTGCGGGACCTGCAGTGGTGGGAGTAGTCGGAGTAGCGGATCGACGGCGGGAACGACGGGAGACGATAGTATCCCGGGCGTGCATATGCAGAGTGCAATCGCGCAGTGAAAGGCACTGCGCTAGAATATCCATCAGTTCGTCAGGTCCAAAGTCCCAGTCGTTATGATCCAGTAATAGGAACTGCAGCTGAGACCAAGGGACAACAGGATGGAAAGAGGGTCCAGCGTCGCCGAGGTTGAGGCGGCGGAGGGAAGGAGCAGATTCCAAGAAGGGAGGATGGCGGAAATCAGGGCCTAAAATAAACGGGTTGGTGTCAGAGCATGATATTCTTGCAGTTTCAAGGACAGGAACGTCCGCTCCGCTCAGAGAGCTGAACACGCGCAAGCAGGAAGCGGGGACCTGGAGGGAGATATACTTCCATTGACTAGCATATGGAACGAGTATTTGGAGCATGGTGGACACCTGAATCACGTCCTCCTGATAAGTGTTCTCATTTTTGGAAAAGACCGACAGGTATAAAGGAAGGGATTTGGCTTTGGAAAGCCACGTCGACAGACCCAATGTGAGTCTTGAGCATTTCGCACTGTAATCTTGAAAAGTGTGTAGAGCTTCCGGAACGGTAATATGTACCGCGTTCCAAAGCTCTGGTGTCGAGAGACATATGGAACGCCAGCGACTGCACACCCGACCCAACACCAGGGGACCTTCGTCTGCGGCTATCACCGGGAACGGATTCAACGTCAGCTGGAATATCTGCTGCAGAATCTCCGTAGGGAATTGTCGAAGAGGAGAAAGCAGAATTTGGTACGTGGATATCTTGGACTGGAGATCATCCCGTTGTGCAGTCACAGAAGCTAAAGACTGCTGCAGCCTATGAATCTCGGAATTTAAATGGTCCAACTCGGAAGCAGAGGAAGAGCAGATATCCAAGATTTGCGAAATTTGGGATTCATTTGGTGGCAAATTGGACTGGAAAAGGTCAGACAACTCGGTCTGCATTCTGGGGGGAGCACCGTGTATGAGTGCCAGCGAAGCTTGAGTGACAGTCAGAGCACCTGGGGCTGATGGCACGTGCCACTGAGCTGGCTCACCGCCATGAGCAAACAAAGCTACAACCGTTTTAGGTAAACTGACGCCTAGATATTCGTGTATGACGCAGCCAAGATTGTTGAACGCTCAATAACCAGTGTCACTGACGGCTCCGATTCACTGATCACCACAACGCTGCAACTCGTGCAGTGCAAGCGTACGGCTGCGCAAACAAACTTCACATCATTCCAGTGTGCGTATAATCTAGGGTAGTCCGAGTCTTATCCTTTCTTCCTGCGTTCTTCTATCCTCTGTCTATTTCTTGGATTTCACCAAATGAACAGATGATGATTAGTCGCGATGATAATCAAAGAGTTCGACGGGTCGCATTGCTACGCTGGCATTTATGATCTGAGTAATCGCGTATCTCTACAGAAACCTCAGACCGTGTGCGCCTTGTTTTCCTTGTTTTTCTCCAGGATCAACGCAAGATCAATGTCATCTTAATGTCACCTCGAGCGGCACGGCGCGTGTGGCGCAGAAGCTTTAGCCTGGTACTCTCATGGGCAAACGTTCAATCAACTGGCCGGAATTCTTACAGCAAGCTCACCCTCCGAATTACAACGCCCCAATATTAATTTTAATTGTCCAAATATCTTGAATGACCGAGACTAGGTATGGGGACGTGGGAAAGTCCACCGGCGGATTGACGGAATGATCTGCGGACCGCCGACTCTGCTTTATTCTTGAGAACCACCATGTCCAACCGTAATCGTCGTACCGCAAATACGATTCTCTCGGTCCGACAGAAACCGTCCTCTTCTCTCGCTCGCTACACCTTCTCTTATCTACGCCTTGTACTATGGATGCAATGTTCGCCCACATTGATTTTCGCCAGAATTGACCACTACGCTCCCGCGGCACGCCCTGATCAAAGCTAGGTGGCGGAAGGGTGTCTGGCAAGAAATCTGGTATACCTTTTGCGTGGCCGCGTGGAGAGTCCTTCCCGGTGCACAGGTCAAAGGGTTGCGGATTCGAGATGGCATTGTAGTAAGAAATACAAAATCAACGGTATGCGTGTATCTCTCTGGATGTGGCTGACAGCTGATAACGTCTTTGTCTAGCCTTCTCCACCCTCTCTCCCTGGGTCCCGCTGTTCGCTACGGTCCTGAAAAATTCACATTCCTAAATGAACACTGGGTCACCATTTCCACCCTCGTGTCCATCTTACAAGCTTTCTTTGTCTATGCCATGTCCTTCCGCCAGGGCGCTCTTCTGTCCACGGGTGGAAACTCAGGTAACTTCATGCACGACTGGTGCATGGGCTGGGAGCTCAAGCGCTCAACCTACATATCAACATCTATGGGGCAGACTTCAAAAAACCTTCAATTTGATCCTGTGGGCGCAGTTTGACATCGAGCAGGCTGTGAGAAGAGGCGGTTTTGTTAGTGTCGCGTTGCGGCTCGCATGTCACTGATAGGTTGTATAATGAACCAGCGATGTTGACGGCAAAGGAGATCACTTCGAATGGGTTTGGGTGTATACTTTCGGTCAGAGATCTCGTTAGGAGTGAGATGCCGAACGCGAGTAGTGGTTTCGTGGAACTTGACTTTAAGCAACTGCACAGTATGATTACACACAGCTGATAATCATACCCGCTTCCGATTAGGGATTGGCCAGAACTATTGTGTTTGATTCGAGTTGGTTTGGAAAAGGTGCGGACTGGCCCCTAAATCACTTCCTCCTTTTTCTTTTTGATTTCATTCTCGAACCACCATGTCAAACCCTACGACGATAAACCCTAAGACGACCAAGAATGAGTCTCTTCGTCCCCCAGGAGTCTTCCTCGTATCCATCGGCATACCTTCTGTTATGTACGCCCTCCACTACGGCTGCAGGGGGCAACCTGTGTTGTGGAAGAGTGTATGGCAAGATTTATGGGATACCGAGGCAGCGCTCATGTATTTCGGTTGGTACGCTTTTTGCGTCGTCGCGTGGAGAGTCCTTCCTGGTGCACAAGTCGAAGGGACGCGGATTCGAGATGGCACTGTGAAGAAATATAAGATCAACGGTATGTGCATATCGCTTCCAAGGTAATTCCTAGCTAATAATGTCTTTGTCTAGCCTTATCCACGCTTCTCTTCATGTTGGGTCTCGTCATTGGAGCTATCATCCGCTACGGTCCCGCAAAGTTCACGTTCCTCTTTGAACGCTGGGTCGGGTTCGTCACTGCCTCCACCCTCATGTCCATTCTCCAAGCGTCCTTTGTCTACATCATGTCCTTCCGCCCCAACGCTCTCCTCTCCTTCGCCGGAAACTCTGGCAACTCAATTTACGATTGGTACTTCGGTCGAGAACTTAATCCGTCCATCAGCGTTTTTGGCGCAGAACTTGATATCAAAACTTTCAATCAACTCAGACCGGGCCTAATCCTCTGGGTGCTGATCGACATCAGTATAGTGTGCGAGCAGGCCGTGAGAAGGGGCGGTTTCGGTGGTGTCACGGATTCTCTGTTGCTCGTGTCTTTGTTTCAGTTTGGATATGTCGCCTATGTGTTGTATGATGAACCAGCCATCTTGACTACAAGGAATGTTACGTCGGATGGGTTTGGATTTGTGCTTTCAGTTGGAAATATTGCTTGGGGTAAAGTTTCCTTCAACCGATCTTACGGTGTTCGTTGACTAATTTTCGTGGCAGTTCCATTTGTGTACTCCCTTCAAGCGTACTCCCTTGTCCTACGCCCTTGTACAATCGGGCTTGTACCCATAGTACTCATTCTTGCTGTCGCCATCGCTGCATACTACCTCTTCCATAAGGTGATGATTCAGATAAATCTTCTTCGTGGAGAAAATGCTCAAGGCATGTAGCCAACCTTGCCATCTCTTTATTACTCTCCTCTCTCTAATTCACTTTTTTCGTCATTTTTCCAGACCTCACAATCTTCGCCGCCCCATCACTGTTGATATTTGGCTGGTCGCGTCATTCGAGACATCCGAATTACCCCAGTGACTTTTTCACGGCTATCATATTGTCCTTTCCAACCGGATTCGAGGCGCCAATTATGTACTTTTATCTGGCTTATCTTGCGGTTTCGATGATGCATAGGCTGATACATTTGTGGGCCCTACTCTTGTTTTCTGTGAGATGTGACACTTAATCGCGATGGCTTGTCCAACAGGAACCCTGAGAGTCTGCCAGGTAGCGAGGTGTTCAACCTGCCAGCGAGTGGATCTGGCAATACTATAATCCTGGATGGTATGTCAATTAGTCAAGCTGCCGAATTTTTCTCAAATTTCAAATTTGAGTCAGAGGAGACCCAGCAGCATGTTTTGGAAAATATTCTGACATTGGCGGCTATTGTTGAGACCTCGTACAATGGTTCTCGCCTCGAGGATCCGATGCGCGCCGCCGAGCTTATCATACCATCTCTTCATGTCCAAGACCCTTCCACAGATGGATATCGACGGATCACCTTCAGAGGAAGAACAATCTTCCAAACCAAGATTCTTCCGGTAATGAACCAAGTTGACCGACGTAATCACTGGATCTCAGGAACTTATGGCTTTGGTATCAATTATCTTGTTACAGGTGCAGCGGTTGCGCTGATGTCCGAAAACAAACCAGTCGCCTTCCTTCAATGTCAGGCGGACACGCGAATCCTCCATATCCGAGACGCTATCCTCCTTGCTATGTCTAAAGTCCCAAATGCATTCAATCAATGGGCCCCACAATTGTTCAGGAACTGTGTGGACGGAATCATGGGCTTGAGACGAGTTACTGACAGCATGGCTCGTCACCTAAATCCACTGATTTTCATCATACTCGATGTAGATCTTCTGGCGGAAGAAACCTATAAAGATCTTCTGAATCTTGTCGGAGCTCATACCTGTTACTTCACCATAAACCCTAATAGCCCTCGCCATCCGGATTTCCTCATCAAAGGAAAACGAGATTTTACGTACCATTTTGGGGGTGCACTTCTCAAGGTTTGTTCTTTGTATCTTGATTGTACTGCGCTCTTACCATCTATTCAGGAGGAGCTCGATGGCTGGTGGTGCCAATATCGAAACGAAATAGCCTCTGGGGTCAATATTGATCAGTATAGAACGGCAATTCTCAGCTGTACCAACGCCATACCCTCGCTCCTTGAAAACGCGGTTCAGACAATCAAAATTACAGGCCTATGGGACCCAAATTCAAGCATTAAGAAATCAGGAGGGGTTTATCATCGGTTTGAGGTGTATTACCAGCAACTTCTCAGCAGCAGCAGCGAGCGCCACCGGTATCTCATACGCATTAAATGATCGTCAAATCAGATTGCTAATGAATGCCTTTACATCAGGGAGGTACATGATATCATTCTTGCCGCCATTACTGATACGGTCTGTATACACAATCCATGGAACCCTCGAACGCTGATGCTAGTAGATCGAGAATTCTTCTATCAAGATCACAAGCTTCACAGGCACTGGAAGTGTGCCGGACCTCTTGTTTCAAGAGCCGCATGCGTTTATAGTTTGACATTACAGGCCACAATGCATCAAAAGCGTGTAATCTCATGGCTTAGCCTGATGACTCTTGTCAGTAGCAATCCCGTCATGGTCGGCTTCATAGCCGAATATGCTGCATCGAGTGTAGTTACTTCAGATGGTCTTCGGATCAGGATCAAGGCTACACCTTCCACTACCAGAGTGCTCGACTTCCCTGCGAATCTACGCGTGACTGTGTTGATGTCGAGAACAGAGATTCAGCTGCTATCCACAGACTCGCAGATTTGCGTACCGGCACACTTCAATTACCCCAACATCGATTTTGCTGTTATAGCATTCGGTACCCACACTGTAAAAATCTGCGCCATTCAAGTTACCACAGTAACTCGCACCACAGACCATAGCAACTCAAGCGACCGATTTTTTCAGGAGGATTGGACAATGTGGAGGGAGGCAGTGACGTCACTGGTCCCAGGTCGCGAGATAGAATGGTCGTTTCTGTGGATCATTCGGACCAGCAATACCCCCAACTGCACTCACCATCCCTCTTCTTCAAATTCTCCGGCTTACGATGAATGGGTTGTGGACTTTCGGTCAATTGATCATGGCTTGGCTGACGCCCTGGACCAAGTTTATACAAGAAGGCAGAGTGGACACGCCCTGTAGTTACATAGTATGCACAGCATGTAAATTTTATTCATCGAAGAACCATAAATCATGAATCTTCATCCGTTGTGTCCCCAGTCCTCCCCTCTTCCTCATCGAATGAGTACGGAAGCGGAACCTCCCTTGTCACTCGGTACTGATCCATATTACCCAAATGTTCGTTTTCCAAACGGACTGTAGGACAAAAAAGCGGGCCAGGAATCGTCAGTGCTAGGTAACGCGTAGTAAAATGCGAAACGAAGCTCGGAGGGAAACTTACAAAAGTTCCACTGCCATCGCCTCAACATCTCTATAAATCCAACTAGAAACAATTGAATGTACATCTCGGGTTGGCTGGGTATATATAGTATAAATTGAAAACGAAGGACCAAATTGGACACCTTGATTTCAAGAACGAGTATGAGTCGCTCATCTATTCGGGTACATATCGAACGAGGACTTACGATAGCAAAATAATAAAGCTATGACACAGGACCCAAAAAAAAAAACAAGGGAGACGAATCAGTACGCCGGCTACTATCAAAAAACACCATACAACTCGCCGGTATATGATCCGTATATATCAACTCATCCCTCAAAAACGGGTATTTGGCGTGCGGTTTTAGAATAGACCAGTCCATTAAGAAATCCTTTGTTAACCAAATTAGATTTTTCCTGCACAGTTAATGATGAAAGCTAGAACAGTTACCCAAGCAGCGGAATAAAGCGCGTAGAAAGTTCCGAATATGCACCATATCACGAAGCTCTTGTTGTGGATACTTCCTAAAGGTAACGTCAGCGACAACCCGGAGACACTAGTATGTATCATACCTTGATGTCTCCAGACATAATAAGTCAAGTAATATATGATTCCCGATAGATACTTTCCACCCTACAAGTATCGAAAAAGAGGTGTTTAGCACGGAACCCAGCAAAAAAAATCGAAAGTAAACGCACATTAATTAAATGCGTACCCAACCTCGAATCAAAATATCGCTTCCCACTCTGAATCACACGAATCAACAGCGGGAGCATCGCCAACGCAAACGCCGCCGGCCATGCTTTTGACGTCGACCCACACTTGCGCCAATTGTCGAACCCCCGCGCGTAAGAGCATGCAAAGACGTATAGGTCGGCAAGAGTGAAGATCAGACTGCAAAATTGATCACTGGAAAGTAAATTAGGCAGGTTTGATTCGTCAGATACTTCTCTTTGATCCAAAAGGAGAACTCACCCCATCCAGAAATCTGTAAACTACAGAGTGCGTAAGGCCCCATGACTGAGAGAGTTTTAAGAAAAACAACACAGACACACCTCAACTCTTCTCATTCCCGGCACCAAAAGCTTCAAGACGCTCTTCACAAGCCAAAACCTCGAACTCTTGAAGAAGACATTGAACGGATCCAACATGATGACTACCGTAAACCCTAGCCAGACAAGCGGCCAAACATCCGGAGAGATAGACGGAGCACCGATCAGAGAAAAGGATAACCAAAATGCGTAACTAAGTGTCACGAAGAGAAGACTCGGGATCTGTATAATATAAAAAGTTTAAAAGGCGCGGTGGTTTTGTGAGCTTCGAAGAACCAGGGGAAAATTTTTTTCTTACCTCGAAATATTCCCGGTGATCCAATCGCGTTCGTGGGTCCAGTTCTATTAACAGAGAAGGAAAAAAAAAAGATCATTAATCGTAAAACGACCGCGAAAACGATGGAACTTGAGTTTTACCAAAAATAAAAACGTAATTAATCCTCGACCGACTCCAAACCAGTAGATTGACCCCAACCAATAGGGAAAAGAACACTGGGATGGATATAACTCCATATGCGAACAACAGGCCGTCCCAGTTTGGTATTTGAGCTCTAGTTTCGGGCTGGAAACCTATAAAAAAATTTAGATTTGCGAGGTATTCGATATCCTTCGACATAAGAGCGAAAACCCACTGGCAACAATACCAGCCACCAAAGCCGGTATACCTGCTCCCAAGAACAGCCCCGACCGAAAGGTACTATAATGATGAGTTTTGCTGACTCTTCCCGTCTTCAGCCGTGTCTTAGCTCTCTTTTTATCGCCGTGAGCTGCCGCCACCGAAAAAGAAATTATTTTTGGGGAAGTATACATGTCAGCTTATCGGGAGAGAGGAGGGGGAAGGAGAACCCACCAAAATGGTCAGTATACAGCCCTTCCATTTCGTCCAATATGCCCCGGAGAGTTTTATCCGATGCGAAAGAACTTGGCTCGACCTGGAAAAAAAAAAGCGTGCCATACATAGGATAGCCATGCTGTGAGAAAGGGGTACGTACTCGTTCGGTCATGTATGCATATTGAAGAGGAACCTGTCACAAACGATCAAAATGAGTAAATTTTCGGAATACTCGGCAGGAGCCTTGGCGTATATATATATGTTTCCAACTCACCCTAGTTAGCTTTTCAAACTTCTTCAGTGCTTTCCTGAAGCCCGTGATGTTCAGGATCTACAGAGAATAACGATGAATTTTAAAGCCTATCGCGTACAGTGCTCTGGGTTTGAGGCTTACCCGATAGTTTTGAAGCATCTCCAGTCCACTGTGTGAATACAGTACGTCAAACGATCGTCATCACACCATAAGAACAACAACTGCCGACCGGTAATGTTCAATGACTGCCTTCTGCAGCTTCTTCTTGGCATTTTCGTAGTCTTCTGGATTCAAGTCGTCACGACCGGCAGAAGGTCGTTGATCTAACGAGTTACGGGAAGGTTCGCCTCTTTGTTCAGTATCGGCGAGTTCCCTCTTCGATTTGGACATAGACGAATCTTCTTCGTTTTCAGAGCCCGAGCTCGAACTGGGGACTAAGGCTGGACCATGAGCCATGAGCTTTGAAGTAAAATGGAGGGCGGAAGTCAAAGGATTGTGATTTACGTTCCTTGCTTGAGCTTCCTGTTGTCGGAGAATTTTTTTTCAATAATGAGTATCAAAGAACTCTTGAGTGTGAGTGAGGGGAGAAACACGAACGTGGAACCGTTGATGATGAACTTCGAGTTCTGTCAATTGAGCTTTGATAACTTTCGTCCGAGTTTCCATCTCTCGTTTACGAGCATCGTAGAATGTTTCAATCTTTTCCACCTCCCTGTCTAGCGCGTCGACGAAAGCAGAATCTTGCGGTGAGAGGATAGGTATTAGTTCGCGAAGGGATATAGAGGCTGAGGAAGTGCGAAATGCAGAGTTGGCTGTCAAAGGAGATAGTGTCGGATCAGTTGAGTGCTTTTGGTGGGGGAGGGCCAGGAACGTACCTCGAGCTAAAATCCCTCTACTAGTCTGATCCTTGGATTTCTTCATATTGCTCAGAGGTCGGTTCGAATGAGTAGATGACAATGAAGCATCCGGGTCATGCGATGTTTTCTTCGAAAAAGTTGACTTTCTTCGGATCGGAAGCTCTCCTAGGCCCATTGCGATATCATGTCGTGCACGAGAAGTCGAAGGCGCTTCTGCTTGCTCTCCTGCGAAATGAGCCGGTTCCGGAGGCTCAGCGAGGCCGATTCGGGATTCAGAAGTGGACGGCCCATCTTTGTCTTTTCGGATCTTCTTCTTTAGACCACGATAGTCACTGTAGCTCTACAGTTAGTATAGATTCTGCACTGCAAGGCTCGAATATTTACATGTAGGCCCTTTTCCATTCTGGTGTCTAGGGAATCTTTTGCTTAGATTGAAAATCGAAAGGAGCCAGGAGGGGTCATACCTGAGTTTGCTGAAGATACCTAGGAAAGAAGTATCATATCAGTTCTGGGGGTCCCAAGCGACGGTCAGCGAAGAGATAACTGACTTTGCGAACTTCATGAGGGGTAGCAAACATATGACGATAATCGTTCAAGGCCATTTTAGGTTGTTGGAAAAAGAATGATCGGCTGGGCACGTGCGCATCATATGAGCCACTGGCAGCCAGCCCAATAGCAATAGCCGAATTTCAATAACACCTGCTCTCGTTTTGAACGCGCCATCAGATCACGTCAGTGTACACGTGATCGATTCCTGGTCTAACCACGTTCGATTCGGATTTAATTTTGATTTCTCTCGTACCACCATGTCCAACGTTAATCCTCGAACGACGAAATACGAGTTTCTCGGTCCCCCAGGAGCCTTTCTTATCTCTATAGGCGTGCCTTCTCTGATATATGGCTTGTACTACGGTTGCAGTGAAGAAACAGGTGGCTGCCCCCCGCCTACCCTGACTCTATCAAAATTGACTACCGAACTTGCCGCGTTTCCTCTACACGCTCTGCTTGAGCCTCTGTGGTGGAAGGGTGTCTGGCAAGCGATTTGGGATACCGAGGCTGCGCTCATGTATCTCGCCTGGTATACTTTTTGCGTCGTCGCGTGGAGAGTCCTCCCCGGTGCACAAGTCGAAGGGACGCGGATTCGAGATGGCACTGTGAAGAAATATAAGATTAACGGTATGTGCATATCGCTTCCAAGGTAATTCCTAGCTAATAATGTCTTTGTCTAGCTTTTTCCACTCTCCTCCTTTCCCTGGGTCTCGCTGTTGGAATCATCGTTCGCTACGGTCCTGAAAAGTTCACCTTCCTCTATGAACACTGGGTCGGGCTCGTCACCGCTTCCACCCTCATGTCCATCTTCCAGGCTTTCTTTGTCTATGCCATGTCCTTCCGCCAGGGCGCTCTTCTGGCCACGGGTGGAAACTCTGGAAACTTCATATACGACTGGTACATTGGTCGGGAGCTCAACCCATCTATCAGCATCTTTGGAGCAGAATTCGATATCAAAACTTTCAATGAGCTGCGACCGGGGTTGATCCTGTGGGCGCTGATCGACATCAGCATGGTGTGCGAGCAGGCAGTGAGACGAGGCGGTTTTGGTGGTGTCACGGATTCTTTGTGGCTCGTGCTTTTGTTCCAGTTTGGATATGTCGCAGATGGGCTGTACAACGAGCCAGCGATCTTGACGACGATGGATATTACTTCGGATGGGTTTGGGTTTATGCTTTCGGTAGGAGATCTTGCTTGGGGTGTGGTGTCTTTTCTTCTATCTGGGAGCCATCTGGCTAATATTTTTGGTAGTTCCGTTCGTGTACTCCCTTCAAGCGCGCTACCTCGTCTTCCGTCCTCGGATGATCGGTCCTGTAGCTACAGCGGCTATTCTCGCTGTCAACGCCACCGGATACTGGATCTTCCGTGAGGCAAATAGCCAGAAGAATGACTTCAGGAACGGAAAAGATACTCGAGGTGTGTTTCTTCCCCTCCTCCTCCGTCTTTCTCTCTCTCAACGCGACTTTTCACCTTCCTCGCTTTGTAAGGCCTCAAATACTTTACTACCGAATCCGGTAGCAAACTGATCACATCTGGCTGGTGGGGTCGTTCGAGACATCCGAATTACTTTGGAGATATCCTCATGGCTCTTGCTTGGTCTTTGCCAACCGGATTCGAGACGCCGATTACCTACTTCTATGTGACGTATTTCGCGGTGCTGTTGATACATAGGCAGATGAGGGATGATGCGCATTGTCAGAAAAAGTGGGTTTTTGTTTCCATCTTTTTTTTTTTTTTTGTTCTTGAGAGTGTCGTGTTGATTACTGATGCTGTTTTTCTTTTCTCTCTTGCCCTGTAGATATGGTAAAGACTGGGACAAGTATAAAAAGATGGTTACGTATAGGATTATTCCGTACGTTTACTAAAGTGGTGGTGTTGGTTGGTATACCAGGAGACGAGTGGCTTTGGACTTGGATATGCTCGTCATACAGCTTGAGTTGTTGCTATGCCGTAGTATACATATTTATTCTTTCTTTTTTTTCTTTTCTTTGCTTTTGTATGCGGAAAAGCAAAAGCATGACAGCCAAATTCGAGTACTGAGTACGTTGATTCGAGCGCCTAATCGCGATCGCTGTTTTGTTCTGTAAAGGCTCAATTTCGAAGATGGGTGTCATCACCCTCAGTCTCGTGGCTAAGTTTACGATTTCTTCAACACGTCAATCTCTCCGTACAATACTACAGCGGCACTGACCAACACTCGTCTGAGTAACGACGACGGATCCTGCTTTTCTCTTGCCGCTCAGGCTCTTCCCTCGCGCGCTCATCCGTCTAAATCGAGATGGGAACCGAAACTCACCCATAGATTTTCCCTGGGCTTGGTCACTCCATGAACTAACGACAAACCCCCTCCGTGCAGTTGCATGATCATCGGACTCGGATGAAATATGTTTAGAGCATTTGGCGGGCTTAGATATTTAGGATTCGGCCCTAAGGCCTAGCAAGGCCTGATGAATGGCCCGAGGGTCGATGTCTAATCATGACCGATGAACATCAACCGGAAACACAAGGGGGATCAGAGGCGAAGCTAAGGCGACACGAAAATTATCATATCCACCCCATTTTCTTCCTGTCTATTCGAGTCTTGGCCATCATCATCATCATTATCAACGCATTGATAACAACAAGATTAGCCTGGTAACCAAGCCCCATACAACTCGAAGCTTCTAAGGTTTCTGCTTTAGCACAACAACCCCTTAGAAGGGACTGCTATAGGCTATCCATTGACAACAACAACTTCAAATTGACAGCACCCAACGCGAGCAATGGCACCCGTCTTTTGATTCCCTTACTCGTTCCCTAGGTCCCTTCCACATTGAAAGTGCTACATCAAATGCGATACTTGCGCTTCGTCGGCAGAATACAGAATCGCGCCCTCTACGTGCCATTTCCTACTACTAGTACGTGGACTCTGCAGTCGCTACCGGATCCTTTACATCACTGGATCTGGTTCCCTCGGTCTGTTTCGATCGGATGCAACTCCATAAATAATACTTTGGTCTTCTATCTTTGCTAGGTCAGAAACAACATATCATAAACTCGTATGATTGATCCTCCTTGCACTTGCCCCCTTCAACCGTTCCACTGCTCGATATAATGAGTCCAAGCTCTCCATCCCACCCTAAATATGATTCATTGAAGACTGTTTATGAAAATTCTCATGCCAATGGCTTTCACGACAACCTACAGGTCGATGACGATACATCCACACGGTCCAGCGTAAAAGGAGGATATATGGGTATTCTATCATTCTTCCTCCTCGCAGTACTTTGGCATAGCCTGCATAAACCATATCCTACTCTCTCACCTGGATGGAACAGAGCCCGGGAGTCATACCAGTCAGTTCTGGGTGACCGTGCTCAAAAACACCTTTCCCGCTGCGGTCTCGTTCCTGCTAGTCATGAACCTGAAAAATTGTCTATTACAAGTGGTACGTAGATCAAAATCTCTCCTGGAATGAATCCCAATCTTCACCTTCCGTATCTCAAGGCTCTCTATTACATCCAACGCGACTCACATCCTCTTGACATTGTCAATATTATTACCTCCCCTCCGAGCGTTCTGAACACTGCTTTAATTCTCCTCAGATCCGCAAAGCACATAACCATATTAAGCTTTGCACTGTTGAGTGCTATCACACAGGCAGTCACCCTCACTTCTTTTTTCGTGCCCGGTACGATGACAGTTGTATCATCTCCGCCTAGTACGCAGACAATTAAAGTACCCACCATTGACTTCGATGTCGCCGATCCATATCTCTTCTTGTCGATATGACTGATATAGATGCTAAGCATCCGGGTGAGCAACTCGTGTACCGCGAACCCTCACAGAGATGGCGCCAGCTAATTCTGCGACAGGAAACATATTCTTGAGCATGGTGACCCCGGCCGTCATTCTAGTCCAAGCAAAAATCACATCCTTACACAACAAGTAAACATACAATTCAGAGTAGTTGGATCAATTGCCACCTATTGGATCTACAGATTCTTCTCACCCATGAAGTATGACCTGCGAATTTCGTTCCATTTTTCATCCGAACGAACGGTTCCTATCTCAAAAAGGTCCGTGCCAAAGAGCGTTTCAAAGTTGTTTAGCAGTGTAGCGTTTTTCTTTTGCCTACTTTGACGCGGTCCGTTTGGCTCGTCCCAGGAACAATTTTCTCGTAGAATGATAGCTGATTTCCAAAAGGGACCGGAGCCAACAATGGCCAGGAACCGAGAGGCAGTAGGATACTTTTTGAAGAATATGGCGCTGTAGGTGGCCATATCATCCACAGCGTCGTCAATCCGGGTAGTCGTTTCACGGTAAAAGTCACCAAAAGCGGCCTCACTATCCAGTTTTCTCTTCGCAAGGTAACGCCGAGGCGCGCGTTTGAGTTCGGTGATGCAAGTCGGGGGTAAAATCTTCAACGAACTGTCCACCAGAATGGACGTATTCGCAGTATGCTCTTCTGAAGAGCCGTTTTTCATCATGATCTCCACAATCGTCAAGGGGAGGTGCGAGATTCGGAGGAGCGACCATCTGCTGTACACTGACAGAGTAAACAATTCCATCTGGTATTTTGCCAACATGGTTATGGAGCACGCCCTGAACGGTGCCGGTGGAATGAGTAGCGGAATAGATTGATTTGGCGTCGGCTTCGGGATCCGACTCCTCCTCACTTGTATCAGGCTCCTCCGTACCAGAAACCTGGCCGGCCGAATCCTCATCAAGCTCATCTGTCCCATCCGAATCAGAGACATCTCCCTCCCCAATGACTGGTACCTGTTTTTCTACCTCAAACGCAACCTCGTCTTCTCCTTCAAGTTCCTCCTCGCTATCGGTATCCTCGTCCACCCTGGCGTCTTCAGCCTGACGTTCACGTCTGACTTTTCGAACTCCTTGCTTCTCTACTTTTGGAGTTTTACGAGTTTCGCCTACCCACAGATGTTGCTGGCCCGCGACAACAAATCTATGGCCATCAGCAAGTGAGACGGGACGAAGCAGGTCGCGCATTGCCACCTCGTAGACCGGATAGAAAAAGTGCTCCAAAGCGCGGGGATTTGAGGTGTAGCTCATCGCGTAAGATTTAAAGCCAAGCAAATTATATCAAAATACATTTGAGGGACAGAAATGACCATGGTAGAAATTTTCCGGGTAAGAATGGACGGTTTGGCCTGCTTGGCAATTAAATAAAGAAGTCATCTCTTTTGTCCCCAGACGGCCACCATCATGACCACCCCCACGCCAGCTAAAGTCACTTTTGCCGAACCCGCTTTGTCTACAACGAAGCCCTCTCGCCCAGTTTCAAAAGCTAAAGTCACTTTTGCCGAACCCGCTTTGTCTACAACGAAGCCCTCTCACCCAGTTTCAAAGAAGGTCAAAATTCCGTCTCTGAAAGCCCACGGGCCGCGCGTTCTGAGAAAATGTTCGCACGGCTCGTGGAGGTGGATCCAAAACACCAGGAACTTGTTGATGCACACGATGAATGGAGTCTTGCAATGGAAGTCAATATGCTCATCGCAATCTGGTGCGACGACCTCGAGGAGAAAGAGATATGGCCCCATGGATTTCGCATCATGGTTGACCATCGGTCCCAGCTGACCTGCTGCCAAGCTTTGGGTCTCACAAAGAACACTACTCCGGAGAGCAGGAACGCTCCGACCATAGAGCAAATTCGTCAAATCCGGGAATACCTGCGTCTCCCAAGAGAAGAGTATCCGCTTGCGTGGTGCAGAGATCAGTCGAAGGTTTAGGCATGGTTTTGCATAGGTTGAATGTTATGGTGTGTTCACATCCTAACGCTCTCCTTGCAGACACTGATTCGCCTTCTATCTAGTGCCTTTAGTTTTCACTCCAGTGTTGGATAGGTTTGACTATACTCCATTACTCTGCTTTGTTTGCTACGATATGTATCCTTGTCTTCACTTCATGATATAACTTTGACTCCCATTTTGTTCATACCCATGCCACACCCACCCGACGGAGTTGACGAAGCAAATCGAAGCATGTTGGAAGTAATCAAGGGCTATACTACAACGTTCCATTGATGAGGCAGATACATAATGGACTGAATATATTCACCGTCAGCACCAGCACTACACAAATGCTCTACACTCCGTTGTTCACCGGGACTCCTTATCAAATCTCTCCCACCTCAAATGCATCATCATTCATGAATGCTTTCAACTTTTCTCTATCACCGGGCGCTCGGGGACAACTTTCTACTGGATTACAGGATCTTTTCGCCAACATGACATTTGCCTTTGTCAACGAAAGGATGGCCACTGTGAATGTAGAGGCAATTGTGATCCCAGACAGTACTGAATATCAGGATATCAGTTCGAGATTAGTTGTGATATATGGGATCGTCTTTGGCTTCTCGCTCATGATCACTGCCTATGGACTATTCTGTCTCGGTAGGAATGGTACCCTTGCGGTGTTTGACCTACAGCATGTTGTGGAAATGACTGCTGCTAGCAGTCGGCTTCACAAATGTGCGGGACATCCGAATTTTGGCTCAACGTTAATCAGAGGAGTGGTTTCCTCCGAGTCAAAGGGAACTCGCCGACGCAGGTTGATGTTGTTAGAGGTCTCCGATTAACTCTGGGTAAGAGTTGTATATGGGTGAATACTTTAGATAGTCCTGCCCATAATCAATGTACATATTTAAACGAGATCCAGGATATGCCCCGAAATTTGAATCTTCCGAGTCCTAACTTTCCGGCTGTTTTTCTTGCGTTGCCAGTATGGCAAATCAATGATAAACTCTGGGACAACTTGGAGTAAGGATAGATTGAGAATAAATGGTGGTTTACCATGCGGTGATCGTGTTTAGGAGGAGCTGTTTTCATAAACTTGTGACTTGTCGGTGAATGATGAGCGTAGGCGCTGAGAGCTCGACGAGCGCTTAATCCCCACAGTTCTTTGACTCACCTTCATCTTTGAATTTGAACTTTTCTTATGAACAACAACCGGAACAGAGGTGGATTCAAAGGCGGCGCGAGACGGCACGAAAATAATCGTATATACGCCCATCCTCTTCCTCTCATATTCGAGTCATCATCATCATCACCCAACTCAACCAACACACGTCCCCATTCCCGTTCCATCCTAGGGCTCTTAGGGCTCTCAACACCGACTCAAGTCCTCTTAGCCAATCCACACTGCGAAGGATATCTGGATCTATCTACACGTTCCGTATGGGTCGTCACGCAACGCGATGCAGAGATTCTATGGAGGAGAGGTTTTTTCGGGAAAGGGAATCTGTCGAGGAGTGAGCCAAGTTGGTTTGTGAGGAAAGTTAAAGATATACAGGCTAGGAAACAGCAACAACAAAACCAGAATTCAGACCCGAATCCGAACCCAAATCCAAATCAATCGGGGACACAGACACACAGTCTGAAACCGCTTACTTCTGAAGAAGTACGGGAAAAACGACGGGCGGAGAGGAGACAGTTTAAACTTGATAGAGCAGAGGCTATAGCTCGAGTTGCAGCAGAGGCAGAAGCCCTTTTCGAAACCGAGGGCAAGGTTGTCGTTCCTGCGCTTTTTGGGCCGGAGATTCCTTCGGGTGCTACTTGGAGACCAAAGCCTGTTGAAGAAATACCTCAGCCTGGCGCTTCTTCCTCTTCATTTACACAAGTACATATGAAGGAGAAGGAAGCAGAAGAGGAGGAGGAAGAAGAAGAAGAGGAGGAGCCGATCGAGGATATGGAACATTTACAGCTCACTCTTCAGGAATCCTTTTTCCTCGCTTGGAATTTCGACTGCCTGACTATATTGGATCCAGAGACGGTCAGCCTTCGTTTATGCCTTTATTGGTTTTGGCTGAAATCTACTTGTTTATACAGGACGAACCGCTCACACTATCCTCAATATGGACGACATTCCAACATCTCTATCTCGTACCTCCAATCCCCGAATTAATGACCCCAAACCTCGAATTGGAATTCGATAACCCGTTCTTAATACACTACGCTGTATATCACCACTACCGCTCCCTGGGTTGGGTCGTCAAGAGCGGACTCAAGTTTTGTGTGGATTACCTGCTTTATAAACGTGGACCGGTCTTTACACATGCAGAGTGAGTGGCCCAATTTTTTCTCCGACTCGTCACCAGTGGAATGACTGACTCGTTTTGTTTCTTTACCGCGCACGCGCCTGTTTTTAGGTTCTCCATCGTCGTATGTCCCGTATACGAAGACCCAGAAGACCAACAAGTCTCAACGACTCGATTACAAAACGCCTCTCCTTTCACTTGGTCCTGGCTGAGCACAATCAATCGCGCCAATTCGCAAGTGATGAAGGTTGGTTTTATTCTCTTTTCTTTTTCGTTTACACTCCGACCAACCATTATCCTTTCTTTTCAGACCTTGATACTGGCCTACGTAACCATCCCTGCACGATCCAGGCTATCGAAGGAGATCCTTAACTCTCCAGCTTGTTTTACGCATTATTCGGTTAGGGAGGTTATCGTTCGGCGGTTTATTCCTGCCCGGATGAGAGATTAGGCCATTCGGGCATGACTGGCTCGCACAAAAACAAGGGAGGATATCATTATTTTAGTTTTGAGCCATGTCTATCTTAATGGAAATTTCAACCGTTAAACCATTTGCTTACATTTGACACCACACATATTCAAGCCCTTGCAGAGGATTGGATCGAATTCTTCTCAATCATTGCTATCTTTGCTCGTGCGCCCAATCCTGTTCTATACATACGCATGTATATCGGAATACCAAGAAGGGTAGAACAGTATGCGGCATTGGAACCTGGCGCTCGACTTTACATGTAGGCGCGACTGTATCCTGAAGATGCGTAATTGCACTAACATCATCGCTCTATTCCGCACTCAAGTCCTACGAGTCCTCGTCTCGGTCCCTTTCCATATCCTCGCCCTCGTCCTCCGGGCTCCTCTCTTTTATCCACAACCCTCGAAAGGCCTGTTTGAGTCTTCGTGTTTTGAAAAAGTCGGTTAGATTCATGACTGGCTAAGAGCAACGTGCTGAATCAAGTAAGCTCCACTGATTCAGACTTAAGAACACACCACTTGGCGCAACATCAAACCGAAGTTGGAAATTTTTTCCAGTTCTTTTGGTCGTGGGCGGAGATTTCAGACGGGAGTGAAAATTCCGCGTTGATAGGCGGGACGAAGATGAACATCCGACGCGTAGGAGTGGCATTCGCAGCGTCAAGCAGTCTTTGCAACTATATGAGGCCCTTCGCATCCAGGTGTGAAGCCTGCGCCAAATGCGTTCACATTTTGTTTGTAGACAGCGAATTCGTCTCCAGCGGGGTTGTTGCCTTCGTAAGGAGTGTATAGAACGCGTGGTCCATGGTGGTGTTAGGAGGCATCCTTGTTCGAGAAAGTTTGCGCTTCTGATTGCAGGACGTCTAAACGCACAGAAGTTTAAAAATCTCGGGCAGTGGAGCTGAACACCTGGAAGACGTCGCCACTGAAGCTATCAGCCAGCCGGTCAATGGACAGCCCTTCAAAAAGTCAGCTGAGTGAGGTCACCGTAGCAAACGAGGATCAGAACATACCAAATAGCTTTTGGCGTGTTTCCAATTCCCGCTTATTGTGTGCAAAACAATCATCCGTATGATTGTGATAGAGCGAAGACGATGGACGATGGATGAAAGAGCACAGTTTTAGCCCCGTCAACGACCGGGGGGTAGAGAGACAGAGAGAGATCAGGCAAAATGCAAATTAACCAAAGCAACTCCGAATTATGCGGAGTATAAGTAGTGAGGGATTTGTCCTTGCCCCTGCCAGTAATGTCTGGAACATAGCGTGATTTCCATACAATCGCATAACATACTGACCATTCATGTCAACCAGCTTCTTCTCTCGCTTCCGTCACCATTCTTATCTCCTCAGCAAGTACAAACCCTTCCTCAGCCATCATGGCACTTGCAATCATACCTATCTCCTGCTATTGACTGGCACCCCTCTCATGCAGGCGTTTGATCTGGAGTAAGTGAGGGACACCCTGGGGCCACTCTTTTCAAGCGGGAAACATGACACTTTCCGCTGCATCAAGGATCACATGAAAGAAGAATTGGATAGCGAACAGGAGATGGAGATGAATCAACGAGGACGAGAAGACGACAGAACAATTCCAGGGGCACGAGCACGACAGACGTTTGAAATGTTTGAAAATTCTACTGCGTTCGCCGAAACATGACCGACAGGAGGAAGAATATAATAGAGGCTCTGTATCCATGTCTCATCAGGATCTCAAGGGTATATCACAAACGAGTACAGCGATACGACTCCGAGGTATATCATGATATGATCACGGGCCTTGAACACGATAGGTATGCAGCGACCATTCTCTTACTCAAAAGGTTATAGGCAGGCGTTTCCTTCCTGCCTGAATGAGGATTAGAACGAGCTCAAAAGGGGAGGATTTCACGATGCTAGTTATGGCAATGGTCAATAACCTAAAATTCCGTGATATCAGAAATACCGATCAATGTAACTTTCCCAACTACTTTCTCAAAATCATTCACTTCATCGATGCCGCGATCTGTTCTAATTCTCTAGCCACTAATGAATTCGGACATTTCTTGCGAAGCTGTCTGAAAAAAGGGGGGGGAAATATCAGAACTAGAAGGAAAATGACCGAAGATTGTCCGGCACTCACTCAAGCTTGACTTTATCCCCACGATCCTTACATTCCTTCCCAGCCATCCGCCACTCATCGCATTCGGCATACAGATCTGCCCGCTTTGGTGGATCACATCGCGCGACGTAAGTTACGGCTTCTTTGGTATGGCCTTTTTCAACGAGATGCCGCACAAAAGGCTCGTAACCGATTGGACTACGCTTGGATTTGGAAAAGGTTTCAAGGCCTTCAAAGTCGCGGATTTCCGTCAGCGCGTAAAGTTTTGTGAACCAGAATCTGCACGTTCCGAATTGGTGCCGGAAGCGAAACGGGGACGGGGAGAAGGAGGGTTAAGGGGACAGAATGAGAAAATGGGCGAGTCTGCGCAAAGGAAAACCGATACCCACCTCTTTTCCGACACCCTGAAGTCCGATTTAATTTTGTCCGCTCGTTTTACCAGCCCATTCACAATGCAACTATGTATCGTCTCGTTCACGCTTTGTCCAAAGAACGAAATCTTGCCGTCGGACTCGGCTTCTAACTGTTGCTGTAGGGAAAGCAGTCGAGAATATTCATCCATCATCTGATCGGAAATTTGGGGTCGTGTTTTAAATTAAGCTTTCAGAACATACGTGCGACAGAAAAGGGAAGGGGTTTTGACAATTCACTTACCTTGGCTTCAAAGGCACGATCCCTGTCCTCTGAGAAAAACTTTTGAGCAGACTTGACAGCCGTTATCCGTGCAGTTGGATCCTACGGGAATCTCCGTGTCAGATATTTCGGGACTCATCCCGTCGAAACAAGACAGGGAGAAGAGAGAACGCCACTAACCGTAATTCGTGAAGCTTCGTCCATAGCCAATACGGCACTTTCCACCCTACGATCATCCGAGTAGTAGAAATCTCGGAGCATATCTCTATCCTGCTCCCGAGCGTAAACTTGCAGCAACCGGCTGGCTGGTGCCAGGCTCTCTCCACCCTCTTCAATCAGGCGAAAGAAAGAACCGAGGGTGAGATTCTTGTGGAGATGTAGCAAGACCTGGTACACTGTTGACATATGTACGCGCACATCGGTACATCGGCGGGACAAGATATAAATGAGACAACACGTACCTAAATCAGTGTCACCGCTGTCAACAGCCTTTTGCAAAGCAAGTCTATCTTCTTTCATTGACAACAATAGAGGAACTTGGTCCGACCCTCGCTTCTCGTGATCCAATAACTAGAAAAAAAAATGAGACGAAAAATGAGGGTGAATTTGAATGGGATAGACGGCTGGATCGAATCTGAGCGTACCTTCGTCGCCAGACCAGTTCTTCCGACTTCCCAAGCACGTTTAGCAATCTCGGCGTAGCTTACGTCTACTCCACCGAGCTGCTTGAACTTGTCCACGATAAGCCGACAAACTTCATCGTCGCCATCCGACTCCGTGCCTTTACCCGTCCCGCCGACCGTTGGACGAGATTTTAGAATTTTGGCGCTCGCCCAGTGCTTTAACACAACATCCGGTCTTAGAGAGAGGAATGTCGATATCCGCAGCGCTAGGAGATGCATATTGCGCGAGGTAAGACGTGATATTAGATGAGTAGGCGATGTCAAGGAGTATCTAGAAAACATATCAACATGTAGAACTGACAAGAGAACAAGTGTCTCACTGTGCATATGTCAACGGTAGTCCAATCTCATAGAACCTGACAGCATTCAGAACTTTGAGAGTTTGACCCATATTGATAAAGTCTGTCGGGTTGTAAAGGTCCAAGAAACCTTGGCCGAATTTCGCCGCCTAGATACCGAGTTCGAGTCAGCATGTTCCATGGAAGATAGAAGAAGCGTTCAAAAACTTACACTTAGCAGGCGACGTTGCCATAAAGGTTCCCATTCTTGCCCCGCTGCATCAATACATCCATCTACAGCTGCGGCAAGCTCAGGACGTATGCTCCTAATGCTCTCATCGGCCTTTGGAGAGCGTTGAGAAAAGCTCTCCCAAGCATCGTAAAGTATGGCCGCTGGTGAAGTAGACCCGGGCCTGAATATTGACAGCGTCGAGGTGGGAACTTTTTGAATCAAATCGCAAACTTCCGAGCTGAATATTCGAATGCCGTCGGGCTCAGTAATAGCAAACGTGTTTCCAACGTAAAAGTATTGTAGAGTGTCGGCGAATGGGCCTACGAGCACTGCTAGAGACTCCCAAGTGACGACGATGACATCGTTTCCACACCATTCGACTTGCTTCACATCTCCCTGCGCGCCGGGTACGTCAAGAGTATTGAACTCTGCCATGCGTCGCTGAAAGTCTGATGATACAACCAGGAGCGTGCCGGAGGAGTTCAAGAGCGCGAGGGATTTTCCATTGGGTGAGGGTGAGACATGAGTAAAAGGTCCTTGGGATAGACGTTGATCAACGCTTTCAAGGTTGTCAACAGTATAGATGGTGTTGTCGACCGAAAGAAGGACTTCAATGTGTCTTGAGATATTCGCGTCCGGTGGAATGATGCCCCAGGATACAGGCGGATCAGCCAAGTCTAATTTATCGAGTCAGACTCATGAATACGGGTAAGAAAAGCATAGACGTACTGGGATTCGCGAGAATCATAGGTCGCGCACCTTCCCATCCTTTGACCTCCAGCAGGGCCAGAGAACCCGTGAGTGCCACCAGCCCATTCTCATGTATCCTCGCATCAATGACCCCCATTTCCGAAGCTTCACTACCCAAGGAATATTGCTGGTAGTCGCCCTGTAGGTCATACATTCGGTATACCCCTTCTTCATTCAACACGACCAGCTTTTCGTCCATAGTCCATCCGAAGCGTATGATTCGACTGTGCTCCCACTATCAAGCAAATCCAGTCAGCCCACACAAGGGAAATGGAAAAGACCGAGAAGATCATCCACACTGAAGAGCAGCAGACCCTCGCCTGCGGAAGAATAGACTTGAATTTGAGATTTAGAAAACGCTGGGGTTGCGCGGCCCACTGCGATCAGTTTTGTGTTGTCTCGCATTAATGCTACAATGCATTTTCTTGAGCTTTAGGAATAGGATTGGCTTCAGTTAAAACGAACCAAGAGGGCCCCCATAACGACATCCTGCTATTATGTAGTCACCTAGGTCCGGAAATTTTCCGGCAACAGTATACAGCTGCTGGCGTCGATAGAAGACCGAGTCGTGCATTGCCTGCCATGATGTCGTCGGATGGTCAGACATGGTACGAGGAGAAGGTGAAGGCGCTTCACCGCGGCCTTTCCCGGCCCACTCAACCCGGAGCTCTAAAGCGATCACAAACAGTTCCAACATTCGAAAAACCACAAATTTGTACATTTTTTTTTCCTTTCAACTTTCAATAACATGTACATTTTGTTATAATGATACTTTGGGCAATAAAAAAGCTCGTGCTGTGCAAGAACAAAGACTAGTAAAGTATTTTAAAGCAAAGCACGTAGATGAAGAAAACTTTAGAAAAAGTCAAATATTTCAGATATTCAGAGCTATATTACACGTAGCGGGATACGTGCTCTAAGATCGTCTGGTCCTACTAGGACCGACACGTCGATGTAGTACTATGAAGGACGTCAATATAGAGACTTTCGCCGCAAAAGAATAATCTTTTACCTTGACACTGACGCCTGACCAATCGATTGAAGGAAGCATATCTTTGTTGAGATTGAATTTTGCCTTGTGCAGACCATCGGGAAGGGAAGACTGAGCCTCGAGAGAAGGATGATTTTGATCTCCCCTAGGGTGCTGGCGTGGACGTTTTGGAAAACCGATACAGATACTCGTGTGAAGCAATCGCGAGTCCTTGAATACGGCGTGCATCGGAAGTCGCGGTAGATCTTTATTGACATCTTCAATGGTTTCATCCGAGGTACGAGGTGAAAGGGGTTTCACAACCCGTTTTAACAATTGAACGCCTCGAATCCCATCAGACTCGTCACTCGCAGTAGAAGGTGTTCGGGGCGGTGTAGGAGGGTAAGACGATGGCTCTGTGACAGTGATCTGACGAATAAGCGTTGCAGAGATGGTGGCATCGGTTGCGATCTCCTTGGCCAAAGCCGGATTTCGGGGGCTGGTGGTGAAGACGACATAATACGGAATCGACGACGAACGAGAGAAGGAAACAGAGGTTGGTAGAGTGACCTAAAATCAATACTAGATGAGCCCACTGAAACAATAACGGCTTGGGGGAAAAACCGACCGCACAACGGAAAGGCAGTGGCCGGTCGAAACGTAGAGGCATTTCCAACCAAGAGCCCGACTCTTGGGATGGACTAGCATCGAAAGACTGGAATTCTGTGTCCGGATGATAGTAAATGGGGGCAGTAACGCTGAACCGGGAACCAATCAGTGGCTGAGATGCGTTTCAGCGCAGTCAAAGTCGGACTTACAACGACGGGTACTCGAATGCTTCGGTGGGTTCCCATGCCACAGAAATCTTGTACTCTACTCCGAAAGAGCGAGCAGCATTTACCTCTGCTGATGTAGGTCCTCCTAGTGTAACCGGCGTCTCGGTAGGAAGACCGACGGACATGAACGTCGGCGGCATTTCCTCGCCTTTCCGATTACTATGCGGTAGGTCAAAGGAAAAAGAGTAGGTGCGGGCAAAACCGGGCGACATTGGTGTCCTGCTAATGGGAGAGGGTGGTACGGTGGCGTTACTGTTCAAGCTCGACGCACTAGGCCTTCTCCGAATTGATCTGATAGTCGAGGTAAAACCATCCCGAAAAGTTCCCCGCGGGGTTGATAGACTCAAAAACGAGTCTAATGAAGGGGAGACTTGGATGTTGGTCGAGGTCGCCCAGAAAACGTGTTTGCGAGTCTCGACCGTGCGTTTGGACCCTCCCGATTGAGATGATTCATCATAGAAAAAGGCCCCCTCTACCTATAGGGTAGGGAGCGAGATAAGCTTGAAGGCAGAAACCGACGCCGGTCTGGACATACCGAAACTATCAAATGACCGGAAGACGGTGCCTTGGAATCAAGGGTGACCGTCCCTGAAACTTTATCCCCTTCACCAAACACAGGGATCAACTGTCGCTTGTCCTTTGCAGCCACCTTCACAGACGCGCTGTGGACGCGCACTTCCATCTGAGTTGAACTAGAGAGCAAGTGAAAGAGAGAGAGAGAGAGAGAGAGGACACAGACACTCAGCAGATACATTGGAAGCATGGAAGGGGAACTCACCGGTAGCAAGAGACGTGAGCATAGTGGGACGTCGTAGGCACGAAGCTAGAAGGTGGACGGGATGCATTTGACAGTGACTCTGCGCGACGCCGAAGAACCATTTAAAGTAAAGAGCGACAGGGAGCGGTCGAGAAGAACGAAAAGAAGTAGAGGGTAGAGGAGAAAGGAGGGTGGTATCAATCTAATAAGTATTTTGAGGAGATCTTGTATCATTGTCTGTTTCCGGAGATTTTAGTGAGCCTACGTATACCCAAACTCTCGGGTCACTTGCCATGTGGAATAAGAAGGCTGATGGGAGTGCGGGTGAGAGAGTGTCACGGTTGCGTGAATCTGTCCAACGTAACCTGTAACACAACGACGAGAAAAACTGTCAAGTGAGATCTCCAACTTTTCAGTAAGGCTTACATGACCGAAAGTGTAGATCGAAAGCATGTCAGGGTAATCTAAATTCTGATTCTTACAAGGCTACGATTGTCAAGGGATTTTACAACCGTTCCTCCAAGTATTTCTCAACCTTTGAGCCTTCCCTGAGCCGTACATCGCCACGGTAGAACAAACCGTAATTGATCTCATGTGTTCTAGTCCGTTTGAATATTCGTTCTGATGGAACTGATCTTGATCTTTTTTATCATTTGACGAATTGCCAGCCAGGGTAGATGCTGGGACCTGATCGAACCAAAGCAACATTAAGAAAAGCTGCCAGTAAAGTCGGACTAGACGCTTTGATAGCCATGAGCGGATCATCATAGCAGTACCGCACAGGACGTCGGAAGATACAGCTCTTAAAGGAAGAAATTCTGATTACGCACCGCTGTGCTACTCCTGAAATGTTCTGTAGGGTGTACCGTGACGGAGGTAGAAATTCAGCATACTGACCTCCCAACGTTTGAACTCGCCCCCATACGGATGTCTTCTCCGCACTTTGGGAAAATATTTCTCCTTCAGATACACGGAACGATGATAAGCTCGCTACCGGCGGGACCGGGCGGGTGCTACGCCTATCGTGAAGCCTTGCGTCCACTGGCAGTACCGATTCAGTTTCAGATGTTTCCATTGAAATGCAATAAGGACGGTAACGTCGCAGCTTTGAGTGAGAATATTTTAGCCTGCTGTAAGGTTAAAGTAAAAGAAGAGGCTGGAAGGCGATCACATGAGTCAGATGGATCACCATTTTTTGCTCCTCCAAGAACTAAAGTTGCAAGTACTGGACTCGGACGTGCTTAAAGTCCTTTTGAACTTCAAGGACTCTCTATCCAACACGTACACCTCTCTTTATGCATCATTTTGTCTCATTCCGCCGAACCAATTCGAACGCCTTTCTGCTCAATGATGTTCCACGTTGTGACTTCCCGTACGTTCGATTTCACCTCTACAATACTGAGTACTGAATATCGCTGTGATTGATTACTATTCAGACTGGACTGCATTGATATCCAAGGCTATCAGACCTCATTCAACTACGGCCCTCTACGGCCATACTTATTCTAAACGGCTGCAACAGAGCGACGCTTGGCCAGTTACCCCTTCCGAGAGAAGGATGACCATGATATTCTCTACATATTTCCGAGTCGATCTGCAATACGTTCAAGTAATGCCCATCGTGCCAGTGATGTTGGTGGCAGTTGGCTTTCTCTGCAGATTTTTGGTCCGAGTCATTAGACTTCTCGGGTGAGACCGACTCGACTGACCTCGGAAGTCTGTTTGACGAGAACTTATAGTTTGTTCCGGGCTCGATGGACCGTCTTCTGGCGGCAACACTACGTACGGCGTTTACTGAAGGCTTCACATATATTGAGCCCGAGCGTTCCGCCATCATCTTAAGAAAGTTCTGCGGCGAGTCCGTACGAATACCTAGCTCTCTGCTTTGACGACGCCACAATCTGGTGGCACTCGAGACGATTTCTCAGGCTCTGGATTTGACGTCATCGTTTACTCTTGTACAAATACCACCAGGTCGACTAGCTCCCATAAACTGCATCTCGAACCCATACTACACCCTGCCTTTGAAATGCCAGTAGAAGATAATAACAAACCTACGAGCAGCGGGTCATCCGCGGAAAGTGCGCCCAAAGATGATGACAGAGACCAAAAGAAACGTAAATAATTCTTTTTTTTTTTTCTGCATGGGGACCATTCTAATCCCTCTCGTTGATCTCGGTGCATTTTTATTATTATGGTTTTATTTCATGCGATACTGACGGGTCCGCGGGCTCGTGCTTCTTTTCCACACACACACGCTCGTACGCTCATATACATTCATCCAATATACATAACATCATCGCGTATAAAACTACGCAGTCAATCCAACAGAAAATTTCGAGCCTGTCGAGCAGGAGAATACCGTATGTCCTCTTCTCTCCTCGTTCTCCTCCTGATACGGTGCGATCCCGGATGAAATTTACCAGAACTCCAAGCAAGGGGCAGAAGCACGAAGGCAGAGACATCTTGTCGGCCAAAGTCTGGCGGACACCTTCGAGAAGCAGACCTGATTCAGGAGATGTGCTGTATGTATGGAGCAGGTAGCGCGACCTTCGGAATTGGTGGTAACAGATGAATTTGGAGGGAGGTCAACGCATCAATTTGAAGGGTCGATTTTTCGTAAGAAAAATAAAGGGGACCTGAGGGTGACAACCTGTGACAACGAACATCGGGAAGCAACCTTGAATTTCGAGGGAAGAAAATTCAGTGGCAGTAGGATACGTATGTAATTTGTCTATACATGAGGAGTATCATGACAATGCGGGGCTAAGAAGGCACAAGGAGGGCGGGAGTGGAGCAAAGCAGAGTCGACGGTCCTTGAAACATCCAATATTATCGTCTGCGTCACGCCGTCAGTGCCCTGGTACGGTTGCCCTCAAGGACGAGGACAAGTCTGTTCGCCATCCTATTCGCCATCTTCTTGGAGTTGCGCCGCTTGCAGAGCGGTAGATGAACCGAGTCTATATGCGAATTTTCGCAAAGTTCGGCAGGATATTCGTTCAAGTTGCCGCGCTCTTCGAGCCAAAAAAATGCTAGGGTGCATAGCGGACTGGGTCAGATGAAGAAGTGGAGAGAGCCGCTCCTGGGTTGGAGAGCCTAGTAGACACCTTCATCGGGGCCAGGAGATAATAGGGAAGTTGAAGGCCCAGAAGCGGGTTAGGTTCTATGTCGAATTTAGATGTTGCTTGAAGAGCTTTCAGATGAGGAAGCACCAATACCCGCGAAGACGGAATCCTTCAGGAAGAGTAAAGTGACTCGGAGACTTCGTCTGATAGATGAAATTGGTGGCAAAATTCAAATGAAAGAGGCATGCTTTGCTTTCCGGAAGATACGCACGCAGTCAGCGGTGTACAAACCCTGCACACCTTGTCGTCAGAGAGAGCATCTTCGACCAAATGAACACTCGCCGTACGCCGTCCCCATTGATTCTAAAAGTTCAATCTGCTAGCCTCAGCGTCAAGCAACTCCAGAAAACTGACGAATTATCCCAGAATACCATTGGGTTTCGAGCAGTTCGGTTCCATACTGGATCCAGCCAGCGGCATTCAGAATCCCCGGTCACGAATGAAAATGCCTTGTAATCCTGGAGAAAGCGTACTGCGAATTTCCATGACCGTATACAGTATTACTATCCCGTCGAATTCGAAGAAGTGTAGCATCCCGGAACGCGCGTTGCTCGTTGAGAGTTAAATTTTCCATATTTGAAGATATAAGATTTTAGGCCATACGGTCGAGTTGGTCATGTTAATCCATCGAAAGTTATTCTCGTTCCAGTGTAAGAGCTCGCAGCTCGTGCAAGCCTCCACATTGTTGGCCTCGTGGGTTTCGAATTTTGCTTTTTCCGTGACAAAATGAACAAGAGGTGAATGTGAAGCAATCGGTCGTGGAGGTCATGACTCGAGCGCCAAATTAGACGCCAGAAACTTTTCCATGCAAAAAATGCGCGACCTTCGAATTTGACTCGTAAAAACGCGGAAAAGGCCGTCGGGTGACAGGAGAAATGCGTACAATGGTGCGTTTAGTGACGGACAGGTTGGAGGCTCAATCGAGCTTCAGTTCCAAATCTCATGGTCTAGATCTCCGTTTCTCTTTAATAACTATGCTCTAGTTCAACTTCAAAATCAAACGATACTGCGGATGATGATACCCGTGAACCTACTGGCTGGTTAAGTGAATCTACTGGCTGATTAATCGATTACGCTTCAGCCCAGTCGTCTCGTTGGTTCTGTCAATGTATTGAATTATGGATTCTCTGTATAACGTTCGAATAAGCCAATCTATGACATTGGTTTGGCCCATTGACACTGTCAACCGAAGTGGCTGGATGTCAGTCAGCATATCACCAATCAACAGAACTCAGGCTTTTATGGTTCAAGATATCCAGTTTCAAAACTATTGGCATGCCCACATAACACCGAAAAAAATCAAGACGCCGGTCAGATATCATCAAATCGCAGTTTGGTTTCGCTTGAATTCTGCAAGCCATATGGTAGTCCAGGATGTGGGACTATTGTGCTGACGATGATCTCGAATGATTATCGTTATATAGTAGCTCGGACACGTATATGAGATGGTGTTGAGCTCCTTTGCTTCTTCATCCTTCCCCTTCTTCAAGCCATTGGTTCAAAAATGACAGAGTCTCCATATGGTCTAGTACATCCCGATTATGCTCTGTCGAAGACAATTCAAATCAGACGCTCGGAAGATGCACATAACGTCGATGATATGTACTACTCCACAGCAACCTGAGAAAGGTGCATCTATACAATCCAGCTTACGAGAGGGTGTTGTGGAGCTGTTGTTGCTCATCATCCTCTTAGTGCTTATAGCTTGCATGAACCATGTTCTTTTCACGCACCTGGATAAAACCGAATTAGGCGCCAAATCGACCAAACAGCGCGAGTCGTTCAATTTTGGTGATGTTGATGAGGCAGGAGGTGGACGGGAAGGGTTCAGATTGACCAGGCGAGACCGAACAAAAGATATCGTTGGTTTAGTTGGCAGTGCAGAAACAGAGGGAGGTTGGCGTGCAGGAATCCGGGTATTTCGTTGGTCGGCGGTGCTTCTGGCACTTCAGGAGAAATGGAGGAGGTTTGATCAAGCGAGTATCCTGTAGAAGAAGAAAGATTCGGCGAGTCTCGGTTTGCAGCCCTCAAACGCGAAAGCTTACCTTTTTTAGTTGCGAGGAATCAAGAGAGCCTCGTGGATGTTGTCGAAGTCCCCACTTCCTTTCCCTTCACATCTCTCTCACACACCTATCTGCCTCATCAATGGAACGCTGTAGTATAGCCCTTGATTACTTCCAACATGCTTCGATTTGCTTCGTCAATTCCGTCGGGTGGGTGTGGCATGGGTATGAACAAAATGGGAGTCAAAGTTATATCATGAAGTGAAGACAAGGATACATATCGTAGCAAACAAAGCAGAGTAATGAAGTATAGTCAAACCTATCCAACACTGGAGTGAAACTAAAGGCGCTAGATAGAAGGCGAATCAGTGTCTGCAAGGAGAGCGTTAGGATGTGAACACATCATATCATTCAACCTATGCAAAGCCATGCCTAAATCTTCGACTGATCTCTGCACCACACAAGCGGATACTCTTCTCTTGGGAGACGCAGGTATTCCCGGATTTGACGAATTTGCTCTATGGTCGGAGCGTTCCTGCTCTCCGGAGTAGTGTTCTTTGTGAGACCCAAAGCTTGGCAGCAGGTCGTCTGGGACCGAAGGTCAACCATGATGCGAAATCCATGAGGCCATATCTCTTTCTCCTCGAGGTCGTCGCACCAGATTGCGATGAGCAGATTGACTTCCATTGCAAGACGCCATTCATCGTGTGCATCAACAAGTTCCTGGTGTTTTGGATTCACCTCCACGAGCCGTGCAAACATTTTCTCATGCGGGAGAACGATTCCAAGAACGCGCGGCCCGTGGGCTTTCAGAGACGGAATTTTGACCTTCTTTGAAACTGGGTGAGAGGGCTTTGTTGTAGACAAAGCGGGTTCGGCAAAAGTGACTTTAGCTTTTGAAACTGGATGAGAGGGCTTCGTTGTAGACAAAGCGGGTTCGGCAAAAGTGACTTTAGCTGGCGTGGGGGTGGTCATGATGGTGGGGACAAAAGAGACTGTGACCATGTGACTTCTGTATTTAATTCCTGGCAAGCAGGCCAAACCGTCCATCGATTGATTCTTTCTTTCTCCCCTTACCCGGAAATAAACAAGAGGTGAATATGGATTGGAAGCAATAGGTCGTGGAGGTCATGAAAAAGCGTCGACTCGAGCGCTAAATTCGACGCGGAGGCTTGATCTCGAACCCTACCCTCGAACTGTGAAAATTAGGTCCACAGATTAAAATAGACCTCAAGCGTCCGGACAATGACATGTGTAAAGGGTCCTGAAAAGGTGTGCTGAATTTTATACCAATGAATTGAACGCATGAAAGTAGCCTAATCTACGGACATGGATCGTCTAGTAAAAACCCAAATCCCAAGGGCAGAACAAACCAGCAGTCCCATATGAAGGGAACTAGCAAAGAACTGACGATTCAGTGTCGAGCCCAAGATGGTAGACAGGGGCTTTGTGGCTGAGGCTTGTGCGAGAATTCGCCATATGTGCACCCTTCAATACCCTTCAATACCGCGATTTACTATCCGCTGAGAATATATGCTCCAAGGCTGTAACAAGCTAAGTGAAGAGAAATACATTGAATTACAGTTCATTCAAGTTAGACAGCGATAGAGCTATCCGCCAATGTCTACGAGTAAAGTAAAAAACCTGCGATACACGGCGCAGATTATCCCACTGAATAGCAATTCCTTAGCCCACCCAAAGCTATGTTACCCGGAAGATACCCCCGGGACTCCAGGACGACCGGTGATATCGATCAAGAGATCCCAGTGCAGTGTCTCCATTGCGAGTCGCCACTGAAAGAGCGATTCAGAGGTCAACTTTGCATTTCGTTTTCGCTGTATTAAATGACGGTACGCATGGAGCTACTTCAAAGTAACCGATGGCAACACAACTTGGCTATATCTGCGACTATACCATCAGTTATCCCCTGGGTTTTGAATACGTATTTGAGCCTCGGTTGCGCTCTTTTATTTCTCACTGTCCTCCTCCCAAGCCTCCAGCTATGATAGAGCTTCCGCATAGACGCTCAGCTTCCCCGTATGGTTTAGCCCATCCTAACTATGCCATCTTCGAGGACCCGGACTCGAAAATTGTACACGACTTCCGCTCTAGCCCACAACATCCACAACACCTTGACCACAATACAATTGCCAGATCCGGCATACAAGAGGGATACATGCAGATTCTGTCGCTCCTCCTCCTTGCAGTTCTTATGGCCTGCATGAATCATATCGTGTTTACTCGTTTGAGTGGGAAGGAACCTGGCAGTCACACCAGTCAGTTTTGGGTCACTGTTCTCAAGAACGTGTTTCCTGCTGCCGTAGCATTTCTGCTGTTTATAGGGCTCAAGATCTGTCTATCACAAGTGGTACGTGAACCGAGATTTCTTCTTGAACGAAAGAGTCTTGACCTGGTTTCTTGAAAGGCTCTTTATCGTATACAACTCGACTCCTATCCTATTGGAGTTGTCAACTCCATGACCTCTCCACCCAGCTTATTGAACACCTTCTCCACGCTCTCTAAATCTTCCATGCGTGCTTCGATTGTTTCTTTCGCTTTACTTACTGCCATTACGCAAGCAGTCGCCCTCACCTCACTCTTTGTTCCTGGAACACTATCAGTAGTGCCGTCTCCAGTCCGCACCCAAATGATTCAAGTCCCTACCATTGACTTTAACTTCGTCAATTCGAAGCAATCAGTCATACGTACTAGTCGAACGACTCAGTCTCTTAATGGTGTATCTGCTCAGGAGATATCTATCTTACCATCGCAACGATGGACGCAGCTAATCCACCGATCTGCGTCAAGCAACTCCGCGCCCGGATGGGATCCTCCAGCCGCGTGTGGTACCGCTTGCACTTACGCATTCTCTTATTTAGCTCCTGCTCTAAACTGCACGCAGCTATCCAAAGACGACATCTGGCCGGGCGGAACAAATATAAGCGACAGCCGCTTAGCCTTTGGCCCAGAAATTTTCTGTTCTACAGCTCAACCTCTCCTGGCAGAGGTACTAGTACTAGTACCACGGACACGGCGCTAGCATTCAATCTAGACCAGGAAGTGACCTACATGGAAAACTTCAACTCAACAATGGAAATAACGAACCTCCTGATGAGTGGGCCTATAGACCCACAGCAATGGACTCCAGCGGGTGCTCACTGCTCGTATCAGTATGCGACATACGAAGCAACGACTACCTTTTCGAACAACACTCAGTTGTCAAGTACGAGCGTTAAAGAGTGGCACAATCCTATTACTTTTTCGTTTAATGACACGAATCTAGGCATGGCTTTATTCAGCATCAGCAATGCCCTCGCCTGGATACTAGATGGATTCACATACTATGATCCTAGTTCTCTCCTTATCAACGGTACTGGTCGGGCAATCTCTGAAACTGCTTTGTTCAATCTGATCGGATATCGTGCGTCGGAGGACGATCCAGACTCGGCCTTTTCAGTCTTTTCGCTATCTCCAGCGCTCGAGGGGAATCTGTCTGCCGGGCTGCAGGAGCTCCTTGGAAACATCACACTCGCTTTCGTCAATGAGCAAATGGCGACAGCATCTGTAGAGGCGAGCGTCCTGCCCAATAGCACACAATATCAATATGTTGGTTGGAGGCTGGGTTTGATATACGGGATCGTCTTTGGGTTTTCTCTCGTTGTCATTTATTATGGGCTATTCTGTCTCCAAAAGAACCGCACCGTCGCAGTTTTTGATCTGCAGCATATTCTGGAAATGACTGCTACAAGCAATCGTCTTCATGAATCCGCGGCTCATCCAACGTTCAGTTCCACTTTGGTCAGTGGAGCATTTACCTCCGAGTCGGATGGATCTCAGCGCAGAATAGTCTTGGAGGTGTCCGATTACTCAAATAGAGCTGGGAGGCATCTTCGGAGAACTTCGCATCACTAAGATACATATAGCATAGTAAGAACCCTCAGTAAGCTCCTAGCTTACCCTCCTTACCAATGGCCAAATAAATAACATATCCGCGTTTTTTCAGCTACAGACTATCCCAATTAGGTATTGTGTAAAAATCTACGCCCATCGCAGGGCACGGCCACGCCCTGTATCTCCTCTGATATTGGAAAGAACATGGGCATCTATTTCAAGAAAAAGAAAAAAAAACGAGCGCTTAGCACTCTAGTTACAATAGCGCGAGGTCTGATACCAGAGCACCATGCCTCATCCTCGATACGGGAAAACCGGGAGCTTGAACGGACGGATCCGAGAACGGGCAAGATGACAGATTGAGGAACGAAAGGGGCAAAAGGGATAGAAGACGATTCGACTGCAGCGAAGGTGATTGGAAAGGCCCGCTGTATCGAATTTAGAAGTTGCTTAAAAGTATTGGAGACGAGGACGTACCAATACCCGCGAACACCCAACATATGAGGGTGAGAGAAAACGAATGTCGAAATTGGCGGTAAAAGTCAACGATATCAGTGGCGAGTCCGATTCCATTGCTCTAGCCTCTAGGTAGGACAAGCGTGGTCAGCACTGCGCAATCAGCGGTGCACAAGCCCGGGTATTTTTTTAACGGTATCTGCATTCCCTGTCGTCGTCAGAAAGAGCATGTTTGAAACAAAAAGAACATCCACCTGTCCCACTGATCCTAATAGCTCAATAGCATAGCTTCAGCGCGTCAGCAGGAGTCCAAGCAACTCCAGCTTGACAAACATAGCACAAAAGATCATCGAATTGAGCAGTTTGCTTGACGGAATCCAGATAGGCATTGGATGAGATTCAAAGGGCCGCTAGGTGTATTTGAACATATATCTGCACTCCAAAACGATATGCGCTTAAGCATGAAGCGGCGGGAGGTTTTACTTTCTCCGAGGCGAGAGAAAAAAGCTCCTCGAGCGCCAAATTTGCCGCCGGAAACTTGCCATGCAAAAAATGCGAAACTCGACCTTCGAATTTGACGGCTTACTAAGGATGATTATTTTTCAGCATTGAATGGGTTAGTTGTTCAATCTTTCCTATGTGGAAAAGGCCGTCGGGTGATGGCAGGGAAAATGCGCACAAATGGTGTGTTTAGTGACGGACAGGTTGAAGCTTGAAGGCGCAACTTCATGTCATGTATATCTCCGTTTCTCTCTCACAAATATGCTCTAGTTCAACTTCAAAATCAAACGATACTGCGGATGATCTTGATAAGTTGATGATACCCGTGCATCTATGTTAATTAACCAATCGCTCTGTCAATTTGTTTATTATAGATTTATTCGCTTCTCTGCATAACGTTCGAATAAGCCAGTCTATGACATTGGTTTGGGCCATTGACACTGTGTCGACGCGTCTTATTCGGCAGATACTACGTGGCTGCTGGATGTCAGCACATCACAGCTACATAATCAACATACTTTTATGGTTCAAAATATGCTAACACCGAAAAAAAATCAAGACGCAGGTCAGATATCATTAAATTGCAGTTAGGTTCTGCAGATCTCGGCTGACTCATTATCGTTGTTAGTAGTAGTTCGGACACGTATATATGAGATGCCATCGAGCTCCCTTGTTTCTTCATCCTTTGCCTTCTTCAAGCCACTGGTTCAACAATGACGGGGTCTCGATATGATGTACTAGTACATCCCAATCATGCTCTGTTGAAGACCGTTCAATCCAGACACTCGGAAGATGCACATAACTTCGACGATACCATTCCACAGCAACCTGAGAGGGGGACATCTAAACGATCCGGATCCAGCGTACGAGAGGGTATTATGGAGCTGTTGTTGCTCATCATCCTCGCAGTGCTTGTAGCTTGCATGAACCATGTTCTTTTCACGCACCTGGACAAAACCGAATTAGGTACTCACGCTAGTCAGTTTTGGGTCACCATGCTCAAGAATATGTTCCCTGCTGCCGTGGCTTTGCTATTGTTTATGGCACTCAAGATATGTCTATTGCAAGTGGTGCGTTGAAATACTTTCTCCCTATGACATGAGGAAACAATTCTGACTTGGCTTCTCTCAAAGGCCCTTTATCAGATCCGTCTCAATTCCCACTCATTGAAACTCGTCAATCTCATGACATCTCCACCCAGCCCCCTCAACGCACTGAAAATCCTCTCTAAATCCTCCATGCGCATTTCACTGTTGTGCCTTGCCCTCCTGGCCGCTATCTCGCAAGCAGTTGCCCTCACCTCGCTCCTTGTCCCCGGTACACTGGCAGTAGTGTGTGCCTCACCACATATACAGACTCTTCAAATTCCCAGTATTGACTTCAATTTTGTCAATCCAGAGCAATCCTCCACGTTCAGTAAGATATGGCTCACCACTTCAAATCCGAAATTCACATCGACAGCGTCGCACCTGATGTTGGACTTCATCGAACCTTCTCAGAAATGGCAACAATTGATTCTGCGGGCAGCATCGCGTAGCACGGCGCCAACGTGGGATCCTCCCGTTGGATGTGGCTTTGCATGTAATTATTCATTCTCTTACTCTGCTCCAGCTTTAAATTGCACGGAGCTGTTGAAGGAGAATATCTGGCCCGATGGATCCAATACCAGCAACAGCAGCCTAGCCTTTCCAACCTCCTCCTCCACGACCCTGCTGTCGTACACATTCTACAACTCAACCTCGAGTCGTTTATTCCTACCAAATGGTACTGAACAGCTCGCACTGGACATAGTTTACATGTCAAATTTCGATTCGATAATCCTTGAACTTGGTCAGAGGGATACAAACGATTGGTCCCCGCGCGGTGTGCACTGCATCTTCCAGAACGCGTTGTATGAGGCCACAACTGATTTTTCAAACAATACTCAACTTTTGAGTACTCGAGTAAAGGAGTGGGGTGATTATTTGACCACTGGCCCCGGAGGCTGTGTCTTGGCTGACACAAACACCACGAACATGACCATGGCTTTGTACGGTATTGCTCAAGCTTTCAGCGAGATTCTAGAGGGACAGGCATCATACTCGTACAAATGGCGAGCCAATGATGGCGCACAAGCATTGTACAAGTTCATCGGATCCAATACCAGTACCCAAGCATTATACACTCCGTTGTTTAACCTAACTAACCATCCGGCGCCCTCAAACACTGAAACATCTCCGGACCTCACCACTTTTTCTCTCTCATCAGCATTCGGGGACAACCTTTCCGCTGGGCTACAGAGTCTTTTGGGGAACGCTACACTTGCGTTCGTCAACGAAAATATGGTAACCACAAATGTACGGGCAATGGTGACACCTAACAGCCTGCAATACCAGTACTTTGGCTGGAAACTGGCTTTGATATACGGGATTGTCTTCGGAGTCTCTCTTGTGGTCATCGCTTATGGACTATTCTGTCTGCGGAGGAATGGCGATATGGCAGTTTTCGATCTGCAGCACATCCTGAAGATGACCGCTACAAGCAGTCGTCTTCATGAATCCGCGGCTCTTACGGACTTTGGTTCTACATTGGTCAGAGGGGTGTATTCTTTGGGTTTGGATGGAGCACGACACAGGAATGTGGTGTTAGAGGTCTCTGATGCACTTGCTACGAATACATTCGGTGAATATACCTCTCGTTAAGCAGCTTCAAACTGGTGGGATATGATTAGCATCTTGATAATACAAACATATAGCATAATAAGGACCCTCTGTACCTGGTCGAGCCTACTTACCGACACCCAAATAAACACAATATCCATATGCAGTTTTAGACTATCTCCAGTCAGATACCACAAATCCGTAGTTTTTTTTGCTGAATAAAGTCTAACCACATTGTACCGCCCCGCCCAGCCATTTCCCAGTCATACAGCGAGATGAGATCCCCATATACCATCTCCGGGCCCACCTCCGCTTCCATATCCGAATAGACGACCACTGAACACTTAAGTCTATCATCACTATACCTCATCGTCCTCAGCGCCGGTGAGTGATTTCCAGCGTAAGTCGGATGGCGGAGTACAATCCACTTGAGGTGTTGTGCAGAGAGAGTAAGAAAGTTAAGAGCGTGATGGTGGCCCGTTAATGCTAAACGAATTTAGATATTGCTAGACAAGTCGCTATAATTAGTGTGTACCCAGACCCGCGAAAACTAATGTTCGCAATCAGGGTTGGAGAAGAAATATGGAAAGTATTATTTTGAGCATAGTTTTTGCAAGGTTTCTTGTCAGAATACGCACGTACAAAGTTTCAAGCGTCCACGCGCTGGCAGCGGACGCATTCCGGGAATTTAAAAAAAACAATGAACGGTCGTTTTCCGCCTTGAGGTGTGGCGGCTGACAAGCGATTGCTCGTGCAAGTACGAGTCAAGTCCTTCTCCCTATTTCATCCGCCAAAAATGGGAAGAAGTACCGTTCAGCGGTCTTGTACTCAGCACATCTTCAGCCCAAGAACAACTTGACGCAGGTTAGCACACGGTCAAGCATAGAGCTGACGTTCGTAAGTGTGAGGTGGACCAGGAGCAAATCTTAAGCATAGGTAAAAGCGCAGTTTTCATCGTTGGATCGCCCACAGGTTGCGGGGAGACGCAGTCAACGAGAACAGTGTTTCTTCCTTTACAATCGCACCAGTCCTGGAGCTCTGGGTCCCTATCAACTGGACCCATTCTTCCTCATCGGTTTGCTGAAATTTCTGGAATATTTTCGTTCACTGTTCCTTACGCGGCAAAAACCAGAACGATGGGATACATACTTGGAGCGTTTGGTGAAGGCCAGTGGGAATGAAAGGTCAGTCAAATATCCTCTTTACCTCGTTTTGCGCCAACATAGACACTCTAGTCCAAAATGCGTGCAAAACAGATCCGTAGCTGAAACTAGTGATCGTCAGCACATGTGCAAGCGATTCCGAAGGAGAAGAACTGCAACCCCCTCAATCAACCTCGATCAAGCCGCTCACTGACGCGGATGGAAAATATCATACCATACCGTATGTCTTCCAAAATTATTCAAAAACAATTCATCAGCTGACATCATGATCGTTGGATGTTTGGCAGACGGGAAGCTCCAAGTCCGAACATTCAGAATCTTCCGGCCACTGCCTTCTTCAAAAAGCGGAAGGGTTGCTACCGCGCTCAAGAATCCATGACTACATTCGCGACTCAATGTACGTGCAGCGTACAACAGTGAACACTGCACACGCTCGATCTCTCCAGGTGATATCAGAGATCTCAGCCATCCATGCTCAAAACCCAAACTTACATTTCAACTTGACGAATCTTCACCTTGCCCTCACTCAAGTCGTCGTCGAAGAAGTGAGAATTGAAACGCCGGCTCGATCCCGCCGGAAGTGCCAGCGGGATGGAATTGGCGCCGTATTCTGCCTTTGACTAACCCTTTCTCCATTTCCTCAGAACGAAAAGACGAGATGATAATCAACAAAGAGCGACTACCAACTCAAAAATCTGGGCGGACTGCACTCAGCTCTTCATCACGGTTTTTTTGGCTTTTTCCTTGAAGTGAGTTGGCGTTTTCAGGTATTTATACCGCTTATTCGTTGGGTCATCAGATTGTGTTCAAACGTTCAAACGTTCAAGTTCTGCAGCAAATAACCTCGCCATTAGACAACATCCCCAAATTCCTCCTCCCAGTCGGCTTCCTCTTCAGCGGGAGCCTCATATTCTCAGCCTATCTATTCCTTAATGTCAAGGTAACGATTCCCTTTACCCCTCAGTCCTTCTGTTCCTACCCTTCCATTTCATTTGGCGTAAATTGACCTGAATTTCATATATTCACAGGTATTCATATCCCTCACTACTCTGAGTTACTGTACTCGAGGCCCTTGAGATGATTCGGATCCTCCTTCGAAGATTGACCGTCTTGTCTACCCACCCTGGTCAACGTCAACGTCAACACACTCCTGACACCCGCCAAAAAGCACGGCGGCAGCATAATGTAATAACGCCAACGACGCAGCACTATAGCAGCGACCAAGGGCCTACCTGCGCCGTAGTTGATGAACGCGCAGACAAAATATGGCAGGGGCTGGGTGGGGTGGGCAGTCGTTCGCGGGATAATATGTTGATTATTGGGCACACTTGAATATTGAATATTGAGGGCTGAGGGCTGCACGATCATTGGCGAGTTTTTGGTTACGTCCCGGGGAGCCCGCGTTTGTTCTAATATGATTGTCTTTTTTTGTTCGTTTTATAGGGTGTTGCCTTGCGTTGGCTGGAATGGTGTTGTTCGACAAAGATGGGCAGTCGTTACCCTCTCCAAGAAGTGGAAGCTATCTCCGCCTGCCGGAATCGACGCCCGTGCCCTAGCCCGTCTTTCGCTTACGCGCTCAAGTTGTCTTCCTTCGATGGACCGCCGACACCAAATCAATCTTTTTCTCCCAGCATCTTATGCTCACCTCAACCAGCAATCCCGTAATATCGCCTCAGACCGAAAACAAACAAACAGCAAACCCAACTTTCAAAGGCCGAGCGTTCTCGCGGAGGGGAGGCAGAATCGGACTTGAGGACAATGGTAACGCGAGGGTCGCAATGACGAAACGCTTCGAAGCTCCCTTCTTCTCCCAACATCGCTCCAACTTCAACTGGAAGGGCAGCCGAAAACTCAAAAATTAATGCAGCGACGGACGATCCCGGTCATTCCCAATCTGAATCTCTAACAACTACCCCGTAACTCGCCTGGCATTTGACTTTTCGAGGTGCGTTGACATTTCCGACCAGCTATCTTCCCTGAATAACCGGGGCTCATCATCTGTGTAGGGCCTTTGGAGCTCGCATTCAAGTTCTCCAGCGAACAAGCTTTCTATGACGGTGTCGAGGACGCGAGCATGTTTCTTAAATCTCAACTACCAATCGAGCGCCATTTTCAGCAATACGCACCTTCTCCTTATTCACAATATCAGCCTGGACCCTCTTGTCTCCCTACGCCATTGAAGGTCCTTGTCTGCGTGCTCGTGGGCAATCTCTTCGCGCTCCCATTCACGGAAAGGGCCCTCATCTCGTTCTACAAGTTGATGCAGCCAGGACCTTTCCTTCCACTGTTGCCGCGTGTTACTCGAATTGGGGTGCGTTGGCGTTGACGTCGAAGAAGGTAACGCTGTGTTGACTCTGCTATTTGGGGTTTGTTGCAGGTTTCCGATTGTCTGGCTGTTTTGGTGAGTTTCTTCTTTTCCACGCCTTGTCCATGGGCTTTGGGTTCATTTTAATGATCCTGGTTTTATTTTTTTAGTTCGTTTTGAATAAAGGAGGGCGTAGGGCATACTCGGTATTGCGTTGGGTGCAGATCGGTATCTAGAAGGATATGACCGGCGGGTTCTGACTGGATCGAGCAGCCTGACGTTCAAGTTTTTCAAACACCTCTCTGTCGATTCCCTCGTCAGCTCTCCCGGCCTCCTATCTTCCGATTACTCTCATCAAGATGGATGCATGTTCATCCTCACCGAGACAGATACGTGATACGCGTCATCAAATTCAAACCAGGGTACCAACAAGGCACTCGGGGTTTATCCATGGCTATCCAAATGTTCGTATGTCGTTCTTCGAGCACCAAGAGCTTCTCTGGATTTTCCCAAGGCGCTACAGACGATAGCGGAATCGGGACTTGAAAGTGTCCATCCGAAATTTAACAGTGTTTGGGAATATGTCGGAATTCTTGCTCGAGCGCGTCGAAACTGGGCTATTTGGATTTGGATGGTAGAGGGTTATTTCTTGTCAACGACTCGCAGATAATGGTCTTTATTTTTTATCTTTACTTTCAAGCGTTTATACCCGTCGCTGCGCTCTTCCGACAATCCAGACCCTCCTCCCGCATGATCTCAAGGTGAACCTTCTCGGCTACTACGCTTTGGCCTGCGTGTTCATTGATCTCTTTCCCCTCACCAAAGGTCTCATTCTGATCGATGAGTTGGCCCTCGGATTCTACTGCTGTGCCGTGCTTTCAGTGGTTCGTTCGGAGTGGATCAGCGGACTTTAATAGTTTAATAGTCGGGGTGCCATGACAGGTTACCATTGTACGGATGTTCGGTGAGTTTTTTGGCCGCGTCTTGGGGAGTTTGGGTTTGTCCTAATCTGGTATTTTTGCCAATTTCTAGGGCGTTGTTTTACTTTGCTTGGGTGGACTGAGACAGTGAACGGCAGGCCTGGCTCGGAGGTAATTATGCCTCCGACGGGGGTAGAGCCAAATTCTGGATGAGCTGCAGCTTCGTGAAGACGGACGCTGGTTGCTGTCATCTCCATTATATGCTGCAAGTCAAAGATGGCAATGGTGCCATTCCTTCGGAGGCAGAATAATCCATAAGCAATGACGACGAGAGAAAATCCGAAAACGACGCCGTATATCAAGCTCAACTTCCAACTGACGTACTGATTTTCTGTACTGTTTGGTGTCACCATTGCATCGACGTGTGTGGTCGCCATATGTTCATTGACGAGGGCAAGGGTGACGTTCCCGCAAAGCTCCTGTGGCCCGGCAGATAGGTCACCCTGGAGCACTGGAGATAGTGAAAACTCAACAAGGGTTGAGTTTAGATCGTCTGCAGAAGGACGGTAGCCAGTCATGTTGAACAATAAAGTATCTTTGAGTACCATTGAGCCGGGGAACAACGACATACTGCGAGGATTGAAGCTCATCTCTCCAGATAACAGGAGAGCGAGCGGGAAAGCAGTGCTGAATGAAGCCACTGCCATATTCGTATCGTCGAGAGCTGGAGGGGATAAAAAAAGAGAAAGGGACAAAAATGAGTGTTACAGCGAAACATGCGGGATGTCAAAGTAACTCACAATATACCGCTGTGTAACTAAAATCTTCTTTCGAAAAGAAACAGCTTCCTCCCCTCCCACTCGCAAACAATACGGTACGATGACACTGAATGAGATACCAGAACAATCCCGCCCTTCTCGATTTTCATGCTCAACAAAAAACGTTGGAGGTTGGGTCTTGGGCTACAGCACTGACGTCCCACACAGCATTATAACATAACCTGGGTCTTCGACCGGATATGCCAAGTGAATACGGATGAAGCAAGCAAGGCGGACGCCGACGAGACAGGATTAAAATTCCAGCCATGAGAGAGGAAGGAAAGCCCAATTCGGACAACCATGATACATCGCTCAAGCTTTTCCCTGGTTTTGAGCAACTTGGGACGACTGGGAGTGGATCTGAATCGTCAAGTCGGACAATGTCAGACAAGACGGGGCCAATGCTACTGCCCTGTATAGGACGAGGATACGGGGTCGACCGATATAGCCAAAACCGGTGAGCGCTATGATTCCGAGGGTGGTGTCTGTCATGTATTCTTGAACACGATCATAGCAAGACCAGTGTAGCTTTTTGGAGGCAGGCAGAGTTCCTGAATGTTCGGACTTGGAGCTTCCAACGTCCAATGATCACTGTGATCATGGCAGTATTGAACTCATTTTGGCCCGGGAACGCGGTAACCGCTATCCTCCATCGGCACGGTCATCTCAGTTGATCGAGGAGGCCCTTCAAGTTAATCGCGTGGAGCAACAATTTATATTTCCTTCTATGGTGGGGTATAGTAAGGTATTATCGCCAGGACGGGACCAAGTACTAATACACTGGATTCCGAAACATCACATTATGTATCCACTCATACACAGTCTCCTCGGAAAGTTGGCTGCGAATATATGCCTTCGAATGTAAGTGGGATAAAATTATGGACGAACTGCGGGACTGACCTAATACTATCTTTCAGTCTAACTAACATCTTTGACGAATGCTATTACTGAACCTCCTTCGGGGATTTGACGGCAGTGTACATGGATGTTTCCGGCAGCCCCAGAGTCGAGCCCGATCGAAAGTTGGTCGGGGGTATCTGTACCAGTAGCCCTTCTTAATTAACGACCAAGAGTTCTAGCCCCAACTTGACTCTCTATTTCCTTCCGCCATTGCTCCTCCAGTGATGACTCCAGATGAATCAAACACCTTGTTGCAAGTGGGATATTTTGTATGGTATACAATTCTTGGGCAGATTATTGGGTGTATTTTTTTCGGTCAGCAGGCATCTGAATTCCTTCCATTGGCCTAACTGACATATGGTATGCCTGAGCATAGGTGCATATATCGGAATTTCAGTGATTGCCATTCACGTTCTAGTGTGAGGATACCAAGTTTTTGGCCGGAAATTTTCCATCGTAGGGTTATTGCTGATAATAACATCACACTGCAGGAGCAAAGTGCATAGGAGCAGGCCATACCAAATTGCTCTTTTCATGCAGCTCTGTCTGCTTGTGAACACCATAGGTATCTTCCTTGCCTACTCTTCGGAAGGTATTCTGCAGGCAATTGTAATTTCATCCAGGCATGAATCCACGACAATAAATCTGTTCAACAATATGATAGCGTGGTTGATGTCATTGAATGTAGGTCATTCTGCTCCCGGGCTTGCGTGATATTCAAGTCAAACATTATTCACCAATCCTGATAGCTCTTCATTGGAGACACATTGGTGATCTGGAGAGCTTGGGCAATTTGGCATGGTCACAAATGGATACAGCATATCTGGATCATCTTGGCTGTATGTAATGCAGGTCAGTAAGATGAGCCCAGATACATGACAGAGAAACAGCCATGGCTCAAGTTGTTTTGACACTCATTTCAATTTTTCATGCATGGTGACAATTTACAGTACCCATGTTCCTAGCTTTGACAATTTGGGGGGGCCCCGGCTCAGATGAAAATCTCAGAGCAGTGCTCAAGAACAGCTGCAATGTGCTGATATCCTTAGCCATAAATATTTTGGCTACAGCAGCCATTGCCTACAAAGCACAAATGGTGTAAGTACTGCGTATATTCCAGAGAACCTGCAGAGTAATATCCCGGTCCAAAACACAAAGATCAACAAATATGTTTGAGAAAGTGCATCACCATGGAAGGACTCAAGTGCAGAAGACCCTCTGGGTTATGGTAGAATCTGGTGCTATATTCTGCGTTTTGCAGGTAAGTACCTTGTTGCCCTTTTTTTTGCCCCTAGTATTGCGTGTGTTCACTTGGATTTCAAAAGTGTTCATATTTTGCCATGTTTGTCACGGCATCAGTTAATCGGTCAAGGATACCCCTTGAAGGACATACACCCTTTGAAACTTACAGCATTATCATTGGACCTGTAAGTTATATATTCATAGTAAGCCCACTATTTGTCTCCCAATGTGTTTGAGTTGCTTATAATGCTTTAGCCACTGTATCCTACTACAGTATTTTTACTCTCAAGCCTTATCATGAACTCGTAGTTCTGTATCATATTTAGACGTTATATCTGTATAGAACGGATATCACTGGGACGTGCCAATAACTGACAATTCGGTTAGTCCATCTATAGAATCTGGAGGTGCCTCTGGTGCTGGAAAAACAACATCCAGAATGCTGGGTGTGTTTCCTTCCGTAGCTGCTTTATTGGGTCTTGATGACGCATATCCGTATCCAAAAGGGAGCAATTGCGAGATAGTACTGGGTTTGGGATGAAACACTCAGGACGTGTACTTGAAAACAGAACTAGGGCGGAAGTTGGAAGTTGTACTGTAATCTTTACACCGTCATAGTAAATTTCTGGCAAGTTTCCAGCAAGCCCAACCAACGAATTACTATCTGTGTCTTAGCTTAGTAACAAGAAGATCTATAATATCACGCACATACGCACGCACACAATTCCACTGCGTCCGAGCACGTACAACGTAAAAAAAATGGAATATTAAATCAACGCTAAGGCGAAAACACTCGAAAGATGAGTGACATAAAGGTACGAGGGTCTGAGAGAGGTGTTCGAAGTAGCTCTCGATGTATTGTGGTTTTATCGACGGAGAGTTGACGGAATCCGAGTAGGGAATAAAGCAGTCGCAGCACGGTGTATGATAAGGTTCCCCGAGTAGTCGTAGGAGTGAGGGCGGAACGCAACTTTGCAGAAGAGTCATCTTGGAGGCTTGACCAGGCTTTTTTGTCTCTTGTCATTGCTCAAAAACAAGTTGAAGTCTAGGCCGTGCAGGAAGGAAGGGCAAGTGGTTGATTGCGGCGTAACGTTCAAAACAAACAAAGAAAACGTGAAAGGAGAGGCGTTTTGTAGTTGAGCCATCAAAATCAACTTTTAATCTTCCGGGTCTATCGTGATCAATCGTATCACTGTCAATACGACGATGGAGATCTTAAACACGCGCGTAAAAGAAAAGGAAAAAACAAGTCAGTCGGCTACGATCCGGAGCAGGAATTAGGTTCAACTCACTTACTCTGCATGCGTGAAGACACAGCACACGTTTAAAAATTAAGCAATCCATACAAAGCTTCAGTCCGCCTTGACGATTCAGCCCGGGGAGCGGTAGTGGTGATTAGCGTATCAAGAATGGGTTATCGAACTCCGGTTCGAGGTTCGATGGGGAGGTAGTACGAGTGGTCGGAATCTCGTCCTTATTCGGGATAGTTGGCGTTGTATGAACAAGCAGATTTGAGCGGAAAAAGAGTGAGTCGCGCGAGAGAAGGAAACAGACTAACCGTCATGAACAAGTAAATAGATTTGAGCTGAAAAAAAGGAATCGAACGAAGGGAGAGGGGGCTTCATGAAGGGTGAGCTGGAAATACTCCGTATGTTCTACCAACTCCCCTCCCTCCCCCTCCTCCCCCTTCTTGATACGTATGTGCCGGAACAAGAAGACGAAACACTAGGCTGAGACTCAGTTACCTCCCCAACATGCTTCGGCCTCCAAGTAGCACCCGAAGAAATTTCCGAGGAATGAAAACTTTGCCCTCAGTTTCGAAAAGAGCTTCTGCGCCGGCTCAGGCTGAAACTCGAGCTATAGCCTCCACACTATTCAGCTTTAACTGTCTCCTCTCCTCCCGTCGTTTTTTTCGTACTTTTCAGATGTGAGCGGTTAGGAAGAGGTCCTTGGATTCGGATTCGGATTCTATGTCGCTGTCTGGTGTCTGCCATACCGAGTTCGGATTCGAATTCGTGTCAAATGTTTTTGCTGAGTCTTGATATCATATCCCCGCACCCAAGCTTCGAAGTTTGAAGCCAAATCTTCGAATCGTGGAGAACCGAAAGCCAACCCGGGCCGCCCGGCGCCTGAAATTGGCGCTCTAAACCTTTACAATGAACCACCGACTCCCATCGCGCCGTTCGATACTCTCATCAATGCTCTCGCCACTGGCACCTTTATTCAATGAAATGTTCAGCAAGTGAACGAATATTCCATGTCATTCTTCAAGATTTAGTATTCTCCAATTTTTTTTGTTAGCTTTGACGGTTACTGTAAGTCTTGACTGGGGTACAGCACACACGATTAACTTTTCCCCCACACTTTACTGTCAGTTCTCGGCCTGCTATCTCCCAACTGCTCCCTCCCTAAGGTGGATACACGCCGTCATCGAACCCCAACCGGTTACAGACGATGAACATCACGCTCACAACTACGTGTCTATCTGGATGTCTCTCTTCGAACCATCGGGATTCGGTCACACACTCTCTGAAAGCGCTTGAAGGATTCAGATTGGAAGAAGACTGTCCGAAATTTGACGGTCAACCGGCATAGTTGTTCTAATTGCTGCCAACGCGTTGAAGCTGTGATATTCGAGCATAGCTATCGATTTAGAAGATGGAAGGTGTGTACGATAATTTTTTATACGGTTTCAGAGCTCTTTCTAATAAAAACGTTTCCAGACATGCCCAGAAATAATGCCCTTCGGGATTCTGCCATATCGCCAATTGCGTGCTGGCTATCCGTAGGGCAATGTACTGGCTCTGTCGCCACTGCCATTTTCTGTGTTCGCCCAGAAGATTCTCACTCTCTCCCAGCCGTGCCATGTTGATTAAAATCAGTGAACGTGGAGCTTTCGCGGAATCTTACTCGTCTTCAGACGTTGGGGATTCGCAGGTATTGGTTCGCGTTATTTTCGACAATATTCATCCGGCTTCTAAACTAGACACAGATATTTAGCGTCTACTACGCCGCTCCTGGACCCTTTCATTCATCTCCGTTGGCCCAACTTCTTCCAACGGACTCGTCTTCTGCCCTTACCTCATTTACACTTTCCCGCCCTCTCCTACATGGTGTCCGTGTCCTGAACCGGACATTCCGCTACATCAGGCTCATCATTGAACGCGTCAAAAACCTTTTCGACTCCGACGAGCAGTACAGGGTTCATGCTGTAGCCCGAAATCTTCAGCGTAGCGTGTTCAGTGGAGCCGGAAAGTTCAGAAGTTGGATTTTGGCAGCATGTCCACCATATCGGCAATATATCTACGCTGCATCTATCACCCCGTATACCGTCGCTCGCTCAGCAGCCACAGCTACCTTACCAAAATTCTCCTCGCCTTTCATATCAACCATTCCACGTTTATTTGTCTACATGACCGCTGTCTCCAAATCATTGCCCGCTCACCCTATCTCCCACTGGTGTTTGCACATGATCCGGAACAACGAAACTTGGGTCTCATTTACGATTCATCTCATCCCTCTGCATTCGTTGTCACCTCTCACCGTCGTTTGCTCACCATTTGCAGTCAGGCCATTCGCGTATTCTGCAGCCCCAAAAAGGAAGCTGTTCCTCGTTGAAGATTCGAGCGCTCCGAACACAGCGGCGTATTGTGAGTTCCTTTGACATCCCGTTCAGATTTTGCCATTATTCGTGCCACGCTCCTCGTTTAGAATCAAATGTAGACCGCCGCACCGGATTCTTTCATTCATCTTCATTGCCTCAAATTTCCGCTAATTCATTCGGATTGGTCTTCCTGACCCATTCACGTACACACTTATGCCGTTATTCTCAAACGCCGCTGCAAAGACATCTTCAACCTCGTCCGTATGTGATCATGGAGCGCGAGGCCGATGCTTCAGCCCAAAACCTGAACTTGAACACATTCGGTTGGGCACATCCATCGTTTCAGCGAGAGGAAAGGGAGGGTGTTGCTCCATGGTGAAGGAAGAGGTCACTGCGCTCCAAATACAGCGAGATCATACTTCTATAGTGAGTTGCTCCAAGGTTTTGCTAGTTTCGATATAGCAGTCAGTCTTCTCTCTTTCTCACTCTTGTTCTTTTGCAGCTCGGTATGGTCAAGGTCAAAATTCAGCGACCCCAGAATCTCATCGTCGACTAATTACAAGCGACAAGCGGGATAGGCGAAACAAATCACGATGAAGAGGACATACGAAAAGGGCAGGTAGAGTACACAAGGGAGTTTTAATACATCAAAATCCAATGAATCTAGTACGTACGCAAGATCCTATATATGAAATTAAGGCGGCTTAGCCGCCCGTCCTTTTTGGGAAGGTGATTTGTAATATTAGATAATCTTACAAATCAACAAGCGGTCCTTTTTGGACCGGCGCAGCCGGTCCCTGTTCGAGTTTGAGGCCGCATTTTAAACATGCCTGAAACATGCTTTGGTACTGTTAAATATGGTTGCAGAAGATATGTAAAATATCCCCCCTGCCTTTTTCATTGTGTTTTTTATACTGTTTAAAGACTGCCTTTTTGATGTATGTATTTTTAATCTGTTATTATACCATTTTTATGATTTCAATTGTAGGGTTTCACCTCCAACTACTCCACAGCGAGAAAGAGATGCTGAACGCCGTTGCTTACAAGCTCAGAGAGTATTGAATAGTCCTGAGCATCGCCGGACTCCTCAATCTCAAGGCAGGGGTCCTCCCATTCCATTTTTATTACATCAAACTCCTCCCCAAAATAATTACAGGCTTCCTTCTGTTCCTCCCCCTCCCCCTTCTCAGAATGATGATGACCCTTTTGTGTTTGAACCAGTTCAACATAATGGCCAGGCCTTTCAGTTAACCCCAGGTATTGCAGCTCAACTTAGAGCTTTGCCTCCACTGCAGCCTGTGCGTGGTCGCCGTGCAAATGTGCGTATTGAATGTGCCTGTGATTTTTTTATAACATTTTTTTTTAAAGATTGAACCTCTCCCTTTACTTTCCCAAAATGCTCTTCGAGCATTGGCTGCAGCTGCTCCAGCACATCCTGTATATCCTGGCAGAGGTAGGGGTAGAGGTTTACCAGTTATTATTGCCCCTCAGAATATTCCCCCTCCTCCTGCTCTTTCTCAACTCCCTGACAGGTTTCAAGTTAATCATAATGCTCAGGAGTATGATGATGAACTTCCTCAGAGTCCTGGACATGGTACTCCTGATGAGATTGCAGCTAAAGATTGGCTGTCCTATTATGATTCTGCGAAACTTGGATATATCAGCTGGAGTTTGCAATGGTACTCGAGCAGTGCTAACAAATAGCACTTCCAGAGTCTTAGAAGCAAGAATACTGACTGGTGAAAATGCTGGCAAAACTACATTTATTCCTCGCATTACACTGAGACCTTCAAATCTTGACCTTCCATTTATATTTGAAAGAAGACAATTTCCAGTCCGTTTGGCATTTGCAATGTCTATCAATAAATCCCAAGGTCAATCAGTGAAGCAAGTGGGATTGAACCTTCAAACTCCAGTATTTACCCATGGGCAGCTTTATGTTGCTCTATCTCGAAGTACAAGTAAGTCTGGAGTAAAAGTGCTGTTTCCAGAAGGTATGTGTGATTGATCTTCTGTATGTCATTAAGTTATTAAATGTGTTTTTTTTTCTTAAGATAATGAAGACTGTTCAACAGTGAACATTGTCTATCCTGAGGTGTTACTAAAGTGTCCTTAGTTATGTATATCATGATTTGATTTATGGAGGCGCAAAGCGCCAACCAAGTGTATATCCAGTGTTCTTAGTTAAATGTATTGCATTTATATATGAAAATAAAAATATATTATTATTTGATTTATGGAGGTGCGAAGCACCGACTTGGTAGTAAGGAGGCGCAAAGCGCCGACCAAGCGTACACCCCGTGACAAAGTCACGGGCTATCAAGCTTGTATATTTTCAAAAAGACGATCATGCTCGATATATAGTAATCAACTTATAATGTGTCGTCGATAACCACGCGATATATACTCCGGATGTTTGACCGCTCCTTTGCGTCCAGCCCATTCGAAGTTGACCAGCACTTCCACTACCCGTTCGCGCTCGCGGACGGATAGATTCGGTGCTCGCAAGTCCAAAACCTAGACGTTGAGATTGTTCGATACATCTTTAAGGACGACCTTGCGGGACAGCTCGACGCTGATCATCGAGCATGAATCGTGGTTGCATGGTCACTATTCACCATCCTCCGCTAATCTCGCAATGCCCAAGAACATTCGGGGCCATACCAGCATTGGCTGCTGCTCCGTGAGTTTCGACTCAATAAGCACCATACCCAATCTGACATTAAGATCTTCATTTTCAGCAGTGCGGGCGGCGTAATACGAGTTGGATATCGTCGACTCGTTCGACTTTTATGTTCAATCGAACGACCTGGGCGTTCGAAGACAGTCATATATGACCTTGGTGGGACGGAGACGACGAAGGAAAACCTCGTGAGACTCATAACAGCTCATCGTTGGAGTCTTATATTCACCGGTCTAACGTTGAGCGACAGGCAGTCCGAGAGCTCCCCGTGGCGTACCATCAACTTGGATTTTCGGGCCTGTGTACGGTGAGTCAGATTGAGTCTTTTTGAACAAATCAAGATCGGTGACGACAAATGATAGAAATGGAAGGAGTCCATGTCCTTCTCCATTCTTGCTCTCCTCATTATCGTTGAGGTATAGCGTATAGAGTTCCTTCCGAGGATCATCGATAGATATAGATAAACAGCACCGCTTGATCATTGAGTTTTCCAGCATGCGAGAAGTCAATCACCGTATCAATGTAACAGTGCACGGTACACCAAATCCCCGACGAACTGGGATCCAAACTTGCTTGTCGAGGTCTTTAATTTACTGGGTTTTTTTCACTTTCTAGTACTTTGGCCTTTGCTCGATGTTCCCCATGTTCGTAGGTATTCTTATCTGTTCAGTCTGTCCTCACCAAATGTGACAGGCTTCATGCAGGTAAGCATTTTATGTGTCCGCCCAGAATAAGCGGGTCTACAAGCCGTTCCTAGCTTTCTGTCAGCGTACAGCTGTCAAGAAGCGTACAAAGGACTTAGATTTATTTTCACTTTATCACATGACCGTTCCTCTGACTCTTTACTTACAGATACTTACATCGGTACGATTCCCTTATCTCCATTGTCTCCTTTGCTATTGTCTACCTCTACTCCGATTCGCTGTTATTGTTCTTACACCCCCATGACTTCACCTTCGCTCTCACACTGTCACGTACTTACCGCTTTTATTCCACTTCACTCCCGCGCTGTCAACCTCTCGCTCTCACACTATTGTCTTTACACCTTTTCCTTGTTCTGACTCGTTCTGACTCGTTCTGACTCTCTTATTGTTCCGATACGTATATAAGCCCAGTACCTACCACCTGGTTCCCCATCTTGACCTCTTTGTCGTTGGGACCAGGTAAGCCTCCGCCTGTACTAGATACTTCTTTATATTAACTTTGTCGTTGGGACCAGTGTCTGCCATCTCCGCTTAAAGCCTCTGCTCTGCTGCCTTGCTCCGCCGTCTTGCACTTCTGATCTGTCACATCATCGCTCCGCACCCCTGCTACGTCCCGTCAGACCTCTTTGTGACATTAGGTCAAGATCCCTATTGTTGCGCCGACCGCCTACTGCCTAGGCCGTCCCCGCACAAACCGCTGCCATCACGTCTACCCCCGAGTTTGACTGCTCCGAGTGCCTCCACGGTTTTGACTCCCGTGACCACGCCCTTGTCCATTTCCGAGAAACCGAAAATCGCTGGATTGACTGTAACCGCCAGCCCTGCCCTAACGCCTCCACCGATCGAACCGCTCCAGAAGTACTCCGACTAGGAAACTTTCGAGTTTTTCCCATTGGAGCAGACAAACCGCCGCCATCTCAGCCTAAGCCTACCCCGGCCCCCACGAAACCGGACAATCCGCTCTTCGCAGACGAACCCATTGATCTAGACGAACCCATTACTCTAGACGAACCCATCGATCTAGACGACATGCCTGCCCAACCAGGGAGTTCCTCCGCTCCCCCGCCCCCTATGACAACCGAACAAATCATCCACGCCTTAGCAGAACAGGTTGCCAACCTGACTGCCGCAGTATCCGGCCGAGCTGCTGCAAAATCCAGCATGAACAAACCGGACCTTTTCAAAGGTCAAAGCAGTACGGAAGCCCGACGCTTCCTTGCACAATTCTTAGCCTGGGCCTCAGAGCAGCCGGACTTAAAGAACAATCACGGTAAAACCATCAAGTCGGCCTTAGGTTTCCTCACAGATAAAGCGGCAGACTGGGCCACCCCCTACCTGAACGAATACAATAACGGAAGGGTACCCTTTGCCGGACTTTGGCCGAACTTTGTGGCGGCATTCAAACTCCGTTTCGAATCAGTCGATCCAGAGATGGAAGCCCGGGCTGCCATGGAGACCATTCACCAAGGAAAGGGCCAGAGTGCGGCAGAGTACTCCCAGCATTTTAAGGACGTTGGAGGCAGAACCGGCTTATCCGACGCTGATCTCTTAGGACGCTTTCAAAGCAGCCTACTCCCGGAAATCCGACGCAACCTGGTCATAGTCAACATCGCCCAAGGCCGAGCCCCCACTCTGGAAGAAGCCATCCGACGTGCCATATCCATCGACGTTTTCCTCCGCGACCCCTCCATGAAGGACAGATCTTCTCAGCGCCCCTCGGCCTTCACCCACACCCCCGCTGACCCCTACGCCATGGAGATTGATGCCAATAGCACCCGCCCCAGCAATGGAAATACCCGAGAGGGTTTCATGGCCCGCATGCGCGGACGGTGCTATGGCTGTGGTTCTCAAAGTCATGAGAAGCGCAACTGCACCCACAAGGAGGCAACCTGCCACTTCTGCGCACGAAAGGGTCATCTGGAATCGGTTTGCCAGGACAAGTTCATGGGTCTGGAGCGCGGACGAGGAAAACGACAACAGCCCCGTCGTCAACAGGTCTCTGCGAATACCGGAGCCCCATTCAGCCTATTCCCAGATGAGCAGGTACAGATTGCATCATCCATACCGGCACCTCAGGCCGCGCCCTCTCCTGCACCCCCTTCCACTGCCCATCTTGCCGCCCAGATCGCCCAGCTGCAGTCGCTGCTTGACCGTGCCAACGCCATGGCCCCGCCGTCGGATTTTCTGTGAGGGTACCCGACTCCGCCGCAGTGCGAGTACCCCCAGAACGGTTTGCTATGTACCCTATTTCCTCGTATGACTCCATCGCTACATGTAACATATCGACTACACTGGAAATAAACCCGAGTTCCTCCCACTTCCGTATTCAAGTAAGAGTGAGGGACAAGAACAACGACATAGCAACCGCGGCCATGGTGGACTGTGGAGCCACCGCTCTTTTTATTAGCAGAGCATTCGTCAAACAAAACAAAGTACGGACCTTCCCGCTGAAAAATCCCATTAACATCTATAATATCGACGGCACCAAAAACCAAGCCGGACAAATCTCCCACTTTGCGCGTCTGGCACTTACAGTGGACAGTCAGGAGTGCTGGACAGACTTCCTCGTCACCGATCTAGGCACTGAAGGGATCATACTGGGCCTGCCCTGGCTTCGTAAAGTCAACCCAAAAGTTGATTGGGAGAAAGGCCGTCTCTCAATCGAACCGCAGGCAGAAACAATACGGGCCACGGAGCCAGAGGTGGAACCGGCAGCTGAAGAAGAACCCCCGCTTTGCCGGATCCGAGCAAACAGGGCAACTCGTCGCTCCTGGGTCCAAGGGGGTATTCTCCAAAACGCGCAGGAGGAAGTATGGTGTGCTGCAGGGTACACTTATTCACAGCAGCTCGCAGAAGAGGCACACAAGGGAGACCCCGTCAAAACTTTCGAAGAAATGGTACGTAAACAGTACCGAGACTTTAAAAAAGGTATTCTCCGAAACGGCATCGGAACGGCTACCGGCTCACAAACCCTGGGACCATGCGATCGATCTGGTACCAGGGGCACCAGAGACGATGCGCACCAAGGTTTATCCAATGTCACCAAATGAGCAGGTGGAGTTAGACCAGTTCCTGAGCGAGAACCTACGCAAGGGGTATATCTGCCCATCCAAATCACCGCTAGCCTCCCCTGTCTTCTTCGTCAAAAAGAAAGACGGCAAGTTACGCTTCGTCCAAGACTACCGCAAGCTCAACCAGTTCACGGTCAAAAATCGTTATCCCCTTCCGTTAATCGCTGACATCATCAGTCGCCTTCAAGGAGCCCGACACTTCACCGTCATGGACGTCCGCTGGGGATATAACAACATCCGAGTAAAAGAGGGTCACGAATGGAAGGGAGCATTTGTAACAAACCGAGGCCTGTTTGAACCCCTTGTCATGTTCTTCGGACTCACTAATTCCCCAGCAACGTTCCAAGCCCTGATGAACTCGATCTTTACAGACTTGATTGCGGAAGGAAAGGTAGCGGTGTATCTGGACGACATTCTCGTATTCACCAACGATCTTGAAGAACATCGCAAGGTGGTCCGAGAAGTCCTGGCAAGACTGCAGAAAAACGATCTGTACCTCCGTCCTGAAAAATGCAAGTTTGAACAAAGGCAAATCGAATACCTGGGACTGATAATCCAAGAAGGAGAGGTGAGAATGGATCCCGTTAAAGTATCGGCGGTTCGAGACTGGGCCACTCCCAGAAACCTGCGCGAAGTACGGGGTTTTCTGGGCTTCGCCAATTTCTACCGCCGGTTCATCCGAAAGTTTGCTCAGATTGCCCGACCGCTCAATGACCTCACCAAGAAGAACACCCGATTTGACTGGGGAACACGGGAACAGGACGCCTTCGAAACCTTACGCTCCGCCTTTATCTCTGCTCCGATCCTAAGCCTGTGGGACCCCAACCGACCGACACGTATTGAAGTAGACGCCTCAGGATTTGCTACAGGAGGTGCCCTCATGCAGAAACAAGACGACGGTCTCTGGCATCCGGTTGCCTTTCGATCCTCCTCCATGCTACCAGCCGAAAGAAACTACGAAATCTACGACCGAGAAATGCTAGCGATCACCGAAGCCCTGAAAGACTGGAGGAGTTTCCTGGAAGGAGCACCAGAACCGTTCGAAATCGTCACCGACCACTCAAACCTCAAATTCTGGCGCACCGCACAAAACCTCAGTAGACGACAAGCGCGATGGGCCCTCTGGCTCTCGAGGTTTGACTTCCACATGATTCACCAATCCGGAAAATCGAATACCCAGGCTGACGCTCTCTCTCGTATGTCACAGCATCAGATCTCAGACGAAGACGATAATCGAGAGCAAATCGTCCTCAAACCGGAGCACTTCATCCGCGCCGCTCGTACCATCCTCGTCAACCCCTTGGAAGATCGAATCCGACAAGCGTCCCAGAAGGAAGCCGAAGTACTAGAAGGCCTGGAGAAGTTAAGGAAGAACGGTTTGCAACGACTTGCAAACGGTTTAGCGGACTGGGAAGAAGACAAAGGGCTGATCTACCACCGCGACGTTTGTATGTACCCCCGGACAAAGACCTCCGAACCGAAGTACTTTGACAGTGCCATGATCAACCAACCGCAGGACACCCCGGCCTTCACAACACCCTGGACTTGGTCAGCACCCACTTCTGGTGGCCAACACTACGCTCCTTCGTAGAAAAGTACGTGGAAGGTTGTGAAATCTGCGCCCGAAAGAAAACGCTCCGTCACCCCCATGCTGTTACAGATCCCCTCGACGTCCCGAACGGCCTATGGGAGGAGGTTGGCGTCGACCTCATCACCCAACTCCCTCAGTCAAACGGATTTGATGCCATTCTTGTCTGCACCGATCTCTTTGGAAAACAGATTCACGCCATCCCCTGCACCACCAATATCACTGCCGAGGGAGTTGCCGACCTCTACTACCGTGAAATCTTCCGCCTTCATGGCCTCCCCCTCCGATTCGTCTCCGATCGAGGCCCTCAGTTCTCCGCAAAACTGATGCGCACCCTACTCTCCCGTCTTGGCATCAAATCAAACATGACCTCCGGCTACCACCCACAAGCGAATGGCCAGACCGAGCGTGCGAACCAGGAAGTCGAAAAATATCTCCGCCTCTACGTAGACCGACGACAGGACGACTGGGCCGAACACCTCCCGATGGCGGAATTTGTCATCAATTCTCGCACCCACTCCGCAATCGCATCTCCCCTTCGAGCTCACCTACGCTACCAACCTCTATCAACATCCCCGTCGTCGTAGTGCATTCCGGTGATGATCGCATCCAATATGCAAGCACGTCAATCCGACAGCTCTCCACTAGAAAACAAAGAAAAAGCGAGAAAAACGAAAGCAACAATTCAAGGTGAGGACGGGTCTGGCTTAGCGCTGATGCGATTTTGCGTTCATGCGTGAACGTCAGAACTTTTAGTTTAGATGATGCGATTATTTGCGTTCATGCGTGAAATCATCCAAAGTACGACTTTCTAAGTTAGGAAAGTATACTTGAGAGCTGAGACGAGCCCTAGTCGTCAGTTAACAAGCTAGGCAACTATGTATGCGATTACTCGAGGATTGGACCATGCGTCCTAACTATGTTTACCTTGGTCGATGGTAAACCATACACATCTTCATATAGATGGCTTATGAGAACTTGGTCCTAACTCTCGAAAGTTAGCAGACTCACCCGTAACCCGCCAAGGGTCTCATATATAGCTAGTTACTGGCTTCGTATCAAGGGATCGAAGACCTGCAAGGCTATTTGACACGTGGCACTTATTCCAGTGGCTCTTATCGAGTTCTAACTTGGTTCACCCGAAATACTATTCGATGATACTGAGTACTTGTACCAAATGGAACGAAAAGTCAAAAGAAATGAAATGATATGATATGCTTAAGTGTTGATACATGCGACATACATGAAAAGATATGCAACGAGAAGCTAGAACACATCAGACCTCAACGAGGGAATTGTTGGAAGTATCTTCAAGTACGTTGGGAGAGTTAGGCCGTAATCCACAAGGACCGGTACCGACATTCCGATGCCAGCTCAGTTATGACTCAGCTATACTGCGGAACTAGAGACCGGAGTGTGCTAAATGATGAAGGAATTATCAGGACGCTCTAACTCTGCTGGACAAGTTAGCCGATCCGTTTAACCATCCGATTCGTCGGACCTCTTACTCGAAATGGAAGAATCCTACGAAAACTAGTTAGGAAGGACTATCCAGGTGGTCGGTTTACATGGAATTGGAAGTGGAGTCGACGTTTCAACATTTTCTTGAATATTATTTTGGAGTTTGAGGATTTTAATATTATTTATTATTTTACGGTATATATACTCCGCACGTATGTATCCTAACTTAGATTACCCAGTGCGGATCTCACCTTATATTATATTTTGCTCAGTATCTGCCGGAGTGGGCGTCTGAGAAGTGCAAACCAGCGAGAAAACTCCTGTGTAGCCAATAAAGAAAAGAAAAAGAAAAGATACGAAATTTGCCCGGTCAAGGTTGTGGTGAACTAGACTGCGTATATACCAAGTTGGAAAGTCGAGGTCGATTGCCCTAGCTCCCTCGCATTGTGTTAGTCCGGTTCAGGTTGTGGTGAACTAAACCGAGTATATACCAAGTTGGAAAGTCGAGGTCGATTGCCCTAGCTCCCTCGCATTGTGTTAGTCCGGTTCAGGTTGTGGTGAACTAAACCGAGTATATACCAAGTTGTCCTATCTTCGTTGGGAAGTTGAGCCCTTGCCCCCCTTCGTCGATCTATCCAAAGTCCATACGAGGAAGTTGAGCCCTAGCCCCTTCGTCACTGGCAAAAGTCCGTTTCGAGTTTGGTTTGAGTTAGGAAGGCCAGTGCGCCCCTACTTTGACTGAAAGCGATCCAAAGTTATACCAAAACCTAGTTAGGCTACACCGTAGTCGAACGCCGAAGCAGTTGAGCCCTAGCTCCTGTGGATAAAGAAAGATAAAAGTGATAGATTCTTGCGGAACCCGCGTAACCTTTGACAAGCACACTCGCACCTTTATAAATTTGATAAGGCGGAACCCGTCCTAACTTACCTAAACACGTTTTTGGGTTTAGTTTTGGTTTTGGGTT
>JAACJN010000266.1:0-60924 GCA_013368555.1 Collybiopsis confluens | reverse complement strand
TCTGTTGGGCTGCCATTGATTGAGCTGATTAGAGTCTGGAGCCTGCCTATATACTCGAGAAAATTGGTCGATGGTCTTCATCTGCCTGGTGCACATCACACTCCCTTGCTTCGCTGGTAAGCCTCTTCGATCCATTAATGTCAGAATTGTTCACTGATGAATATTCAGGTCGAACAAAGTCAACTTTTCTCTCGTTTCCTGAACTAGTCCTGTAAGTATCATAAAGTTCTTCTTACAATATTGTTCCAGTTGACGAATCTGGCCATACTACAATGTTCGACTGTCCTACTCTCTTCGCCTCATCCTGGTTGGTCTGGTGGTTATTTCATCCTTCCCTTTGTGATGGAATGCCCGCTCCCCTCCCCAAAGGAATATCTCTCCCAAGTCTCCTGCAAAAACCACCCCAAAGAAGGCCCTCAAAAAGCTCCTCCTCCTCCTCCTCCTCCTTCGAAAATCAAAGGTGATAACGGCGTCCCCTAAAACGCCGAGTCCTACCCCCACAAAGCTCACTGCAGCCCCGTCAAAGCCGAGTGCGACCCCCACAAAGCCCACTGCAGCCCCGAAAAAATCCCCGACTTCTAAGGTGACTGCCACATCCACAAAGTCCACGACTTCCCATCCCACATCCACCAATCAGCCTTAAAGTCGACTACAGCTCGGACAAATTCAACAGCAACATCATCCCAGCCCACTGGCACCTCACGGGTCCGTACTATTCTCCATTGGAGATATTTTGGCATGGTCTTAATGTTGAGATTTTTTAGGCGTGTCCTGTCAAACCACCAAGCAAAAAACCAGGCAAAACCCGCAGCTTGTTTAGACGGTCTGGACCAGCGGATGCCTCCGGCGATATCACGCTGTATCATGGGACCACGCCTGATAATGTTGCGGGATTGAGGACCGGAATTAACCTCCTTAACACTGAAGAATACGGAGATTTCAACGATGATTGTAAGTACTGATGAAAAGGCTAAGATTATAAAATTAACATACAAGTTGGTCAGATGGATTCTACCTCACTGATCGAATGAAAGCGGCGGGACAGTTTGTTTGCCACAACCCTAATAAACCAGCAACTGTTGCGTCAATATTCGGTATGTATAGGCGTTTTTTTGTGAGTATACCGACCTCTGATTTGCATTATTACAGAGTATAAATGGGCCGGAGCTTCTGTGTGAGCATTTTTTTTTTACCTCGTTGGACGCCCAAGTATGAAATTTAGACTTTAGTCCGAGCGACGAGATTTACAAATTCCCTGGGGAGTCAACGGCCTGGCAAGACGTATGCTCCTTAGTCGTTAAGCCCTATTTGTTTTTCATGCTCTATGTTTAGTTCGTTGGAATCAACAATAACCCGAATTATAACCCTCGGCGTGGAAAAACAAGTCAGGACTACCGAGACGAAGCCGATGAAATTCTGCAGGGAAAGGTCATGATTACAGGGTAAGTGTTACGTGCTTTGTTCACTTCAGACCTCAACTTTCGACTTTTTCGGATATTTTTCTTAGGCCCATGAAGACGGAAGGTATTTACGATGAGTGCTTTGGCAGATGTTTCGGTACTAATGATTCTTACCAGACGACAAGGATTTGACCGACAACTTCTGGCAATATACCCTAATTGAGCAGGGCAGCGTTGCTAAACTTACCCTCGTCACGGTCCACGAGAATATTCCTTGTTCTAAATTCCCCAGCGGAACGATCGGAGTCACAGATACTCAAGGACCCAGCGAAGATTTCCCCGAGGCGGAGAAGAGTGAATTTGGCATTTGTTAGACTCGGAGTAGGCAGTGTTTTGAGATATATAAAGTTGACAAAAAAGTTTGGAGAGCTGAACTGTCCGCTGTATCTGTCGATGTGTTGAATCTTTAAAAGGGTCCATTTGAACCGGGTCAGTCTGAACCTCTGGAAAGGCACGTTCCAGATGGGCCAAGAACCTGCCATCTGCCGCCTCGCAGACTTTGGCACGCGTCGAAATGTCAAAGAGAGCTTCTATAAATTTTTGAGGTGCTCAGTCCCGCTACAAAGATGGGCCACTCTGAAAACTGCGGGGTGTAGAGTGAACAAGTTTAGCAGTGGAAGAGCGACTTCAGGACTTCAGCATGAGAGTGGTGGGCCCACGAACGTGAAAAGTATTCGGTGCACATTCCTTTTCAATCGGTGCAAAAGAACTTTCCTTGCAGAGAGCGTGTCCCTGCCCTCCTCACCAATCATTCCTTCCTGTCCTAAAACATTGGTATCCAGAGACTGAATTATTTGTCAAAAGCGTTAGGAATCAACAGAAACAGGACTGACCTTGAAATCTTTGGCCTCCGAATAGGGCTTCGAAGATTCCTATAAGGTGGGACTGCGTCCGAAGCGTTCAAACTTTGGAGGCTGTGGATACTGTAGAGCGATACACCACGACGCACAATGCACATGCGCAGATGCAGAATGGAGCTCACCAAATCGTGCCTTCACAGCAGCGAGAATAATAAGAATGAAGCTTCAGTCGTCAGAGCAGACGATAAGCCTTCGGCTCGGCACTGACGGCAAGATCAACATCAGGTGATGTGATCCGGCCCGGCACATGACTCCTCCAGGACGTCCGGCGGTTCCCGCTCCGAAGCCGTAAGCACTCCCCTCCGCCAAAGAAAGAATTGCTCGGGCGCTGCTGAGTGACCCACCCCATCATCATCAACCTCTCCCCAAACCACCATCACTCCTCAACCTTTTCGCCTTTTATCTATCTATTTTTCCTGGGAAATTCGGTCTGGTTACGGGGGTGCTTTTGTTGGAATATTCCCGATCGAATATTACGGTGCGTTTTTTTTTCTTATTATTTTTTTCGCTTCAACACCAGAGCCGGTTTGACTAACTGCTCGATTTCTGTAGTATCCTTGACCCATGAATTTCACCTGTACCTGCGCCTGAAAGACTATACACTACATCCACTCGAAATCACCCAAGACTGAAGCCAGGGGGAGGAAAGGATAATGGACGTCGATGCGCTGTTGAAATCGCCAGTGACGAGCAGAAATCTGGCACGATTGTCACCTACGACAGATGGAGAGAATAGCGAGCTTAGCAGGCTGAATGGGTCGAACGGGCACGCACTGCGGAGTGAATCTCCTCCCCCTTCCCGAAAACCCTCGTCGACAAGAACATCTATCCCCGCCAAACGCAAGCAGCACCCATCTCCCCCTCCAGCCAACCCCTCCCGCTCAACGCCTCTCGCACCGGCGCACCGCCACAACCCTGCTTCATCCGACGTCGACCCCGAAGCCATCCGCTGCATATGCTCTATACCCACCGACGACGGTTGGTCTATCGGCTGTGACGGTTGTACTAGATGGCTTCACGGTGTTTGCGTCGGTTTCCCAAAGCAAGAACGTCTCAAGCTCCCCGAAAAATGGCTTTGTTGGTCCTGCGATCCGTCCGAAATTCAACGCAGTCTTTCCAGGCTGGGCGTCGACATGGACTCTGTGGGGTCGCTCGCATCAACAGAGTTGCTCAAGTTGTGGAGAGAGCGGGCGCGCACCATTCAGATGAACAGAGTTCGACTCGCACTTCCCCATGACGAAACTCGAAAACCTCGAAGAATCAGCACCAATACCACTTCCGTCGACGATCACCATGGTGGCCCCCAGAACAAGAGGAAACGCCACGTTGGTGCCTCTCCCATGACTCCTGCATCGTCGACCGGTCACGGCTACTTTCCTTTCCACCCTTCTTTCCCAGCCTTTCCCAGTACCGCCACTCCTCCTCTTAATCTCGACGATTCATTGAACGAAACGCATGATGTTGTGCTAGATGGAGAGGTCAAGGAACGGTTGGGCCGACTGGCGAAGGAATATGCATACAACGCTGCCAATGCGACAGGTACGACTACTCCAGACTGGATGAAGGGTGCTGGCGAATGGAGGGGTGTGTCCGCGATCTCTGCGCCGGCCAGAAAACGGAGGAAGAAAGAAAATCCTCATTGGGAGCCAGTGGTTTACTTCGGTAATACACTACCGAAGAAGTCGAGGGTTTCCCTCAAGCCACATCATCCTTTCCCTACACCGACTCTGCCAGTCCCCTCTCTGCCACCGCCTTCTTCTTCTTCATCCTATCCTGCGCCTCTTCCGCCGCCTCCACCGCCTCTTCCTTCACCGCTCCCATCATTGTCATCCGCCAACCTCAATGGCCATCACCCTCCCTCTCAATTCGAACAGCAACAGCTTTTACCACCAACATACACCCTTCACACTTCGCATGCAGTCCCATCTACCTCGTACCTTCTCCCGTATCCCAGCCTCATCACTTCGTCAGCCTCGTACCTATCCGATCCTCTAAACGGCTACTCAAAAATGGGAATGCCAAAAAGCGGAGTCAAGCTCGTCGGTGGCCAATGGAATGTCGCGCTTGATCCTAAAGGTGTTCAAGAGGGTCAGCACTCCACTTTGAGCAGTGACAAGGATGGTGCGAATGGTAGAAAAGAAGGAAGTACCTCCAAGGCCTGGGCGAAATGGGCCAGGAATGGATGTAGACCTAATGCAGTCGTTAGGCCTGTCGTCGTCGTCCAACCTAAGAAGAAGAATGCGAAGGGGAATGGGAAGGAGAAGGGAAATAATGGGCGATCCCGAACGTCCTCTCCTCGTCCCTCTCGACCTGTATCCGGAGTACAAGAGACAACGGCTTCCGTTTCCCCTACACCACCTACACCACCTTCTCCACCACCTCCTCCTCAATCCTCCACCTCTTCTTCTTCGTCTTCTTCTTCGTCGCCTCCGCCTACACCCAAAGTATCCTTTGCACTTTTCGCTCTTCGAGACCTCAAAGCCAACGAAGAGATTGTGCTAGATTGGGAATGGGACGATGCATGTGTTGTACATCTCCTGCCCAAGATTGGCGAGATGGGGAGAAATAAGAGCGACGGAGAGGTTCAGGAGGGAGAGGAAGGAGAGCAGGATGATGATGACGATCAAGGATACGATTTGAAGCATCTCAGGTTGCAGTATGCAGGTATTCTGAGAGCTCTAGGTGGGATTTTTTTCTTCTACTTTTTCGTCATTTATTCCGCGTTTATATTCTTCCTCTTTTCCGCATACTCCAACGAGCTAACTATATTCAATCCCAGGTGATACGTTTACATCGTGCGCATGTGAAGACCATCTTCGTACAGACATCGACGCTACTACGGATGTAGATGCCGGAAACGCCGAGAATCGGGAGGGTTCACCGAGAGACACTAACGGAGTAAACCCCAGAAAAGAGAGGCGGAGGCGACGAAAGGAAGAATGTGTCATGAGACGGATGAGGGAGTTTGTGGAGCACGGACGCTTTCAGGAAGATAAAGTCCCTGAGGACGAAGTCCTCACAGTGGAGGTGGAGGAGGGTGTCGTCGATGAAGATGTCGATATCGACGTTGTGGGTGATTCGCCTGCGAAGGATCGCTCCTCGGCAGCGAATGGGGATGTCGTGATGGCAATGCCAATGCAGCCAGAAGTCACTGTTGATTTAGGCCCGCTTATCGGTCGTCCTCGGTTTTTTCGAACGAAGGAGATTCAGAAAGATGGTAGGGATGGTTTCGGAGTGGGTGGTGTCGAGATGGATGATGATGAGGAGGACGATATTCCTCTTGGACCCAAAATTCAACCTCCGGAAGACGACAATGATGATCCACCAACTGCGTACCATCATCATCCGTTTTCATATCCTACGCCCCCTGGCTTCTTTCATCCTCCTCCGACCCCGACAACACCAGGCCTCTTTTCTCCTCAATATGTCTATCCCATCCATACCTATCCTTATGGATATCCTCCTCCGTATTGGGTTCCTCCATCTGCGGAAGATGTGTCCTCGAATCGCTCTGCAAAAAGAAAGGAATCGTCCTCGTCGTCGAAAGGTCTGCTGTGGGGCGAGGCACCACCACAACCACCACCTACAAGGTCTAAGCGGGACGTTGAGGATTCGGAAGCGGATGGCAAAACCAGTACGTTTCTAAAATTTTCTCCCCATCTACTTATCGCTCATGCATGGATTTTTTCAAGGTCGTCAGCACCCTCAGCGTCATCAGCGTAAACGTACAGATCAACGTAAAGTAGCTTCGGCTCTATCGGATTTGGAAGAGCTGCAAGTTGGAGATGCTGTCGAGGAAGAGATGCCGCCCAAGATGAAGCGAAGGTTGAATCTTGCGCATGGATCGCAGGGGAAGGAAACATCGATGACTTTGGGGAAGAAGAAGGGTCGAATATCCGCTGAGCTCAAGGAAGAGGTGGCAAAAAGTCCAGTAAACCGACCGAGGAGCAGAATGTCGATCTCGGAGCTTACGGAGGGCGGTGGACACATACCAAGCAACATGACCGAACAAGGTATGTTATTATGATGATATTAAGGGCCCAATAACTAACTTCTCCTGTAGCACAAAGAAGGCCTATTCATTCCACTTCCGTCTCTCATTCTCCCACTCTCATATCCTCCGCCCGAAAACCTACTCTCCCGACGTCGCCGATTCTGTCGCGCCATCAGCCAATGAGTGCACCTCCTCCCATCTCAGAAACGGCCACTGGAAGAATGAGATCAGCGTCATCGGTTTCGATTCCACAGAATGGGACCAGCTCACCATCACCCCTTCTTTCATTGGCCAATCTCTCGCTCTTATCGCCAGCTGCTTCGTCTATAACCTCATCGACCTTATATCAATCCCATCGTGCTCACGGATCAACTAATTTGGATTCGAGTCGACAGGTACGGATAGAAGAACGGGAAGAGAGATCCAAAATGGCGCAGAGGGAGGCTCAGAAAGTGCTACAACTTCATCCGGAATTACGTCGCCGTGATGGGTATGCAAGGGATGTGGAGAATACCAGGACAAGGGTAGCGACTGATCCATTGGCGGCTCTTGCTGCTGCTGCTGCTGCTGCCCGGCCGATTTCACCTCTGCCTGCACGGTCGAGAGAACGAGCTCGAGAGGTGGAACAAAGGGAGCCTGGAGTGGTATGGGATGGTGTATCTCGCTCGTCGTTCTCTGGTTCAAGCTCTCCCGAATGTCACCTCGTGCTGGTCTGCATGTTTCTCACTCGCCAGTTGTCAATCCCCGTTCACCACCCTCTCGTTCATCTCCGCGAGAGTCGCGCTTAACACATTCAAGTTTTGCACCACTAGCTTCTCCGAGGATCGATCAAAATTTTCAGCTAATGCAGGATAACGCTCCATTGGTACGCTCTAATGCTCTTTGAGTTTGACTTGTTCTCAATTCGTTTTTGTTCCTTTCAGATTTTCTATCGATCCCCCAACGATCCGTATGACAACGAGTCTGAAAGCTCGACTCGGGTGCCGGAGCGAGTTCCCTCCCATGAACCAAACTCGGCGCTACTGGGTCCAGGTGGTATCAGCCTGCTTAGCTCGCCCGAACATGCTTGGGTTCCTCTTCGGAGAGGCAATGTTTTTGCTGAGTTGGAAAGAACTCCTGGCGTTATGTCTTCACCGGGCATCGTAGCTGAGGAAGCCTATCACCATCCGGATGGACAACCTGCACCAATCGCTATCGTCAATGCACCTGACATTCAAGTTGATACCAAGAGTTTGAGGATAAAGAGGGAAATCCTGGGGATGGATATTGACCATGATGGTAGTTCACTGACTCAGAATGATAGTGGAGCTGCGGAGGAGATGGTTGTTGATCTTGCAGCCTCTCATTCTGAAATCCGACATGATTCATCTCCCATTCCTTCGTCTCATGGCGATTCCGCTTCTCCACCTATACGGCCTATCCCTCAACCTCTTTCTCCTGCAGATTCATACATCGCCCCGCTCTCACCACCGAAAGAAAATTTCGGTGATATTCCTCCGTGGCCCAAGTCTCCCTCACCTTGGGAATCAGAGTCTACACCTTCAAAGGACATTCATTCGCCGGTGTTGAACGATGCTGAGTCTGTGGAAGAGTCGACACCCTCGTCTGCACCGCGGTCAGTCCACGGGGATGATGTTATGAAAGAGAGAGCTTCTCCCTATCATCAGCCCGATTCGGAATCCAATATCCGGCCATCCTCGTACCCTACCAATAGCGCCCCCTCTTCTATCCGCTCCTCGCCCGCCGTCGATATAGTTGCCAATGCCGTCTCTCTACAAGTTGTGAGCGAGTCACCCTCAAGGACGAGTTCGAGGATGCCTTCGCCGCTTTCCTCCCCGTTGTCTACTCCCGTCAAAAATCTTATCTCCTTGCCTCCCCACTCCGTTCCAGCCGAAGACAATGCGCAGATGGAATCGAATAGTAACCAACCTTCACGTTCGCGTCCAGGGTCACCTAATACTCTCGATGTTCCACCCCTCGAACATTCTCAATCCGAATCGATGTCCCCCGGTCCCCGGGACGTATGTCACCTACTACGCCTTTGAATGAAGTCATAGAGGAGCCGACGTCTTCAATGGATATTGAGAACACTGGCGTCGAGGTTAAAAGTAAGTTCTGATCTTTGCGATTTCTGTTGATCCGTTTACTGATCTTTTCGCCATCCCTTCGTTTAGGGTCTCATCCTGGATCTAGCATTCTCGGTACGTTCTCTGCCATTTTTTTCAATGCAAATTGCTCAAATCCTGGCCATACTAATTAGCCTCGCCTGTTATCTCTCCGGAAAATCGCCATAGAGTGAATGGGACTGTGGACGGTAGGCATTTTTCGTTCGTTCGTCGTAATCAAAAGCTTGAATATTACTTCATGATCTAGATATATCCGCGTCAGCTCCCCCCAAATCCTACGAGGAAGATTCACTGATGAGCGAGGTAGCTGCTACTCCCACTGAAGTTCCTGCTCCTCCACCAACCAAGGTCAAACTTTCCCTAAAAGATTTCGCCGAACGGAAACGACGAGAGAGGCAAGAAAAAGAGAAGGCTGAGAGAGAAGAAAGGGAAAGGGTTAAAGATGAAGAGAGGGCTAGGGAAGCTGGACAAAAGGAGGAGACGGAATCAGCGCAAAGTAGTGGGCGGCATGAAAGCTTCGCGGAGTTGCCTTTGGAAGTCAAAAAAGAATTTCTAGAAGATAGCACGCCTCTTCCACTCACCGACGCTGTTTCGGTCGCCGCTCCTATCGCCGCTTCTTCCACGGACGCAGTCGTTTCTCCGTTGATTGAAACAACGCTATCCTCACCGACTTCCCCGATACCTGTACTCTCCCTGGAATTCAGTGCCGCGAACGACCTCGAGACACGTATTTTGCAAGAACACCCTCGGACGGATGATGACGTCATTCTCAAAGCTTCAGAGACTCGGAACAAGCTGATATCGTCCTTGCCCTCGGGGCCCAGTGTCACACCGTCCTCCCTCATATTTCCTGCGGTATCATCATATCTCACACCACATTCACCTGAAATAGAGGCGTCTCTGGACGGAAATGCAGCAGATGATGTGGGGGCCGACAATCCAGAAGACGGAGAAATTCAGGATGGCGAAGGTGGGAATAAGACTGGCGAAGATAGGACCAACCACTTCACTTCGTCTCCATATCGTGCTCCGTCTCCGCCTCATCTGACTCCTTCTACCACGCTCCCACCATCTTTGCCTGCTAAGCCTTCCCCTCGTATAATGGCCTCCCTCCAAAGACAGCTATGATGACTGCGACTGCAATGAAGTCGTCTACGGCGTCAGGTGCCAAAACGTCCTACTCTCCTCCCCCTCCACCTAGGTCATCCAAGTTCACAGAGACGACCGCAACGACTAACGTGCAGCGATCAAGAACTCCGCCCACGCAACCTCGATCGTTCAAAATTGCTCGCCGTTCTCCTTCTGTCTCATCTTCTCTACATGGTAGTCCGCCCATGAGAAAGATGTCTCTTGGTTCTGCACCTGCAGTTCCGTCATCTTCCTCGTCTGCCCTTGTCAATGTTGCAGGTTCTAGCTCAGGATCTGCCCACGGACCGGCTGCTACTCAGACCCCGACCCAATCGACAACTCCATCGTCCGCTGTCAATCCAGCTCTCGGAAAGACTCCTCCCTCTGGTCCTCGTGCGCTGCGTCAACTCCAGCAGCAGCAGCAGCAGAATGGGGGAGGTGGGCTCATGGCTCGGGGTAATGCACCTTACCATGTTCCACGAGGGTTTCCTCCGTATGGTGATAGGTACCGAGATAGAGACAGGGATCGGGATCGGGATCGAGGCAAAGATGGTCATTGGAACTCAAGAGGGATTCGTGCGCGAGACGGAAATAGCGGATGGAGCGGTAGTCCCTAGCGCCTAACATTCTGTCGTAGGTTGACTTCTGCATGCAGCCTTTGCGCAACTGATGTTCATTTCAATAGATATCTTTATCTCTACTTCAGTCCTCATCTATCATTATTGCCTTTGCTCCCTCTTTTCAATTCTACAGCGGTATGTTACCACCGCACTTCTTTGGTACAGGTCTTTTTTCTCCTTCCGTCTTTCACTTCATACCTCTCGTACTCTTTTCTGTCTTTCGATTCCTCTCATTTTTCCCCTTGTTGTGTTTTTTTCTTTCTCTGCCCTTTCATTCTTCCCCTCCCTACTCTGCTGTCGCGTCGTTATTTGCTCTGGGTAAGGTAAAACTGTTGATCATTGGAAGTATAATCATTGTATAGGACATCGAAGTATTCAAGTCACCTATATCTCTTGACGATATCAAAAGGTGTATTCTCGGGTTTGTCTTAGGCGTGTATGGAAGAACATTAATGCCAACGAATAAGTTAATGAGCGAAGTTGTAAATGACTGTTGTGAAATTCGATATGACACTCGAAACTCGAACGGGGTGATGTATTCCGTGCAATTGTTATATTCAACAAGTGAAATTTTGCTAATCGTATTTCTACCTACAGCCGTGGTCCAGTGCTCGCCGCAAATTGATCAAATTCAAAAACCTGTCCTTTTTATTTCGCCCCGAAAGAGATCTGCGTTCCGTTGGATCTTGAGTAGTAAAATTCGAGATTCATTGTCCCATTCATGCACTCGTACTAGTGAGTTGGACAACCACGCGATGTGATACCCATATCATCCTTTGACCTATACCCAAATTCCGAACCATATGTTCGAATGCCCCGGAAGTCGGAAATCCGAATCCGAATTGGGGAGGCGAAGAAGACTCTGAATATTGCCGCGCCAGAACTGGCGACATTCAAGGAGTAGCATTTTCCGCGGAGGAAGTGAGAGTTCGGGAGAGCGAGAGGGGAAGAGGAATGGGATCTTGGTGCTATGCAGGGAGAATTAGGTAGATCCATTACGCTCGACTACTAAAACATACCTTGCTCCAAAGTTCCTCTATCCGCTTTATTGGAAAGGTCTTTCTTTCCACCGCCCTCCGTAAGCTTGGATATCAACATCCTGTTCTTGGTCGGTGGACACGGATGCTGTGGCCTATAAGTCCACATATAAGACAAGTAGATAACAATTCTTTTGAAACGTACTACTCTGAACCTTCGGCGTCCCTCACTGACCTAGTGGATAGCGGCACTTCGCTACAACCGGGATGGCTCTGTTCTCCACGAGATTCTAGATTTACTGACCCGGACGCGAATACACTTAGAGCTGAATTATCGCTGTTCGTCTTCCAGCTCCTCTCGTAGATATCCCTACCCAATACCATCTCGCTGGTTTCTCGCTAAAGAACAGCTGGTAAATGAGCCGAGAGAAGACGCCGAAGAGGACATCCATACTGGAGTTGGTTCTGTGCGAGCAAACAGCCATGAAAAACGAGCATTAAGAATAGCGAAGGGGAAAAGCCAACAGAATTGAAAGTTGGAAGCGATGATTGCATTGGGGTAATGTACAAAGAGCGAGAGATAAGTACATAAAGTGGACGGTCTTTGATGAGGGAAGTGGATGCTAGAAAGATTGATTCAGTGATGATCCGAGTTTCTGTGCTAGATTAATGACTATCACCTCATTCCATTTCTCTATACCATCCGGCGGGTTTATTTAGGTTCATTGAAGCAAGAATTCTCTTTATAACATCTTCCGAAGGGGGAGGCTTTCCCAGATATGTCCCTGGTGCATCATTCGATGCAAAAGCCAAACATGGTCGAGCTCCGTATTTAGTTTCGACATATACCAGTTGAATTCGCTTCCAAATCGTCTCGGCCTCATTGAAGGCTCCATGAAGGGAACCTGGTCTACCCAATTCCGCATATTCGGCTCGCTTTTCGAGGTAGTCGGGGGAGAGTGTAATGCCAAAGACCAAGCGCGGGCGGTAGGTATAGCGACCCATGATTTCACGGAGAAATTGCGGTCTTAAGTATTCCTTGGCGATAGGTTGGTGCAGAGGAGAACGGGCGTCTAATATGCAGAGTATTGAACAGCACGTGCTGGAAATTATGGAAAGCACGTTACTTGTCAAATTCTTATCCACTGATCTGTGTATCTATTGTTTTTGTTATCCATACTACAATCAAGCGAGTTTTATCTTCGTCTCCCTCTGAAAGGGCTCTTTGAAGCCTCCCAACCAAAGTACACGGTCACTTGGCGACCGTAACTAAACATTGATAACGCATGGCTGGGGCTTCATTCACCCCCGGTCGTCCAGATTATCCAAAGCCCTATCGTTCCTCTCACAAACTCAAAACCTCGAAGTCTACTGCATTCTCCTCCTACGTGAATGCAAGAAATCATGAAAACCATTGGCATGCTCCATATAATTGCCTCTTCCACGAGCTTACTGAGCCATATGATACCCTAGTTGCGCATCCACAGTATCGGCAGTGGCGACTGTCAAGCGAACGGACGCGTACTACCTGCCACAGACATCCTACCAGTAGTGCATCAGAGAATCTGCCAACAGTATCTTTCTCTCAAGCTTCTAAAATAGACAATGTTCCTGGCAATCCGGAGATTCATCTCGAAGCAGAATACGCCTCCAGCGAACCGGATGTTGAATCTGAGGATCAGATTGTCGCTGCATATGTCAGCTCGGATTGGGATGTGCCAAGTTCTGACCCTCAGGCCGATATAAGCGAGCAAGCTGCAAACGGTAAGCCTTCAAAGAGGACAGAGCCATCGACGCGCAGTCTAATTCTAATTGGTGTCTCGTCCCTTGTAGCACCTGATACAGACCAGGAGTTTTATGATCTAGAGCCCGATTTGGCATTTGTCGTCTCTTACAAAGGTTTGGAAGGGGCAAACCAAAAGACACGGAGCCTTCGGCCGAACTGCCACTGTACTCATCCACGGCCACGCTCATAGACAGCAATACAATGCCTGACATGGTCCTTCTTCATCAGCAGATGGTGGATTTACCAAAGGTGAATTCGCAATCAGAGGATGTAGAAAAAATTCGCTACGAGCATCGGTGTGGGGTGCGACCTTTACATGAATGCCTTGCTCTTATTGGCGAGTACAAGCGGAATATTTCGCGCAGTGGCGAGGAAAATATCTGGGGAAATAAAAACCTGACGGACAGCAAGAAGAAGGAACTCGTTGATCGTGAAATCAATCAGTGAGCTTTTTGAATATTATACCTTAGTTGATCCAAGGTATCATGATCCCTCTCCCATATAGACGACTTGAAGGCGCCAGGAATGACATTGCTCGTTATTGTCAGATATACTTCAAGACGCATCCTCTCATCCAGGATGCTCTTGTTTTTGCCGCCGCCGGACCTTACTGGCAGTATGCCATTGTTGCAAAGGACGATGTTTTTGGATATCAGTCAAAGAAGAAATAATGGCAAAACCCACAACTCCAAATCGCATATGAGAAGAAGTTTGGTTCTCACACAGAGCTCGCAACGGTGGCCTCGGATGAAGCCATCACTCAAATGAGGGATGCTCATCTCCATTGGTTGGCTAATGATCATTTGTACACGTACGCGTAATTTACAGGTTTCAACTATCGGCTGCGTAAGCAAGCTTAGGCAATCGCAAACACTACACGGCGAATGTCAATAAAAGAACCTGTGATTCGACGCACTGTAAAAATGAATGAGGGATTCAGTACATCGAAATTCCCCGCTCTACACTCCATATCCGAATGATGGTCAAGTTGCGAACATGAACATGATGAAATTTTCATTATGGAGGTAAGGCCGCAGGCTGCGAGTGCCCAACCTTTAAGACCGGTAATATATCTTCACAATGATTGGTACGTCATAACTTGGGAGGGTGGGCCATCGCGCTTTCCGCGCGGCGTGTACGAGTTCAAGGCAGCATACGGTAAGTGCTCAGAAACATTTACATTGATTATCGAGATTAATTACACCAAATATAGATAAGATTCCCTTACGGTGGGGAACCCCAGAACCAACGTCCGAGTCAAATTCTCACAAGGAGCCAAACCTAACGATTCGGTTTGTTTGATTGTAGTAAAACTTAAACTGGTGGATCAGCAAGTTGTGCTTCAATGTTTCTAGTATGAATCATCCGCGTTTGACTGGTTTTGTTAGCCCGCAAGTTGAGCATGAGATGCGACATCATGACGCTTAGAATACTGCTCAGAAAGTTGAGTTATAATGGATGATGAGTGATACAATCATGGAGACCACCTACACAGCAGTCGAATCCGAGAGCAGGTCTTTGTTGTAGTCCTATCATCATAGAACAACACGTTCAAAATGTTTACTGAGAATATGAGGAAACTGACGCACTGGGCCAACCTAGCATTATCAAATAAGAGGGATCAATCAGAATAGCTCACTGCCATCTAAATTGAGGTCTTACGGCCCAAAGAACCACATTTGCGGTGTTAAGGATAACTGCGATGCCAAAGTACAGAGTACCTAGAACAGGAGATATATTGAGAAGAAATTTGGGATTGTGGCACTTGTAAATATCCACCATCTCGCATGATAACTGTTAATATTCCACCAGAGATCAATCGGTAACTGTGTCGCATCTTGAGAGTCTTCCAAAGTGTCAGGAAGAACACACAAAAGTCAAAAACTACCATGCCGAGCCAAACATAAGCCATGTCTAGTGCACGATCTTGATCAAACAGCTGAAAGAGACAATAGCCAATACCAACGCACGAAGACCTCTAGTGATGACTATGTCAGAGGAAGTCAGCACGGAGTTAGCAGTAAATACGGACTGTTGAGTGGAATGTCCTGATAGGCAGCCTAGCTCCGACACTGCCGCGTTATTGTATTTTATTTTGATGAAGAAATAGGATTGAATCTTCAGAGGTATGTACACGATCGATATTCAGCATTGCATGGAGAGAAATTGGGAGACTGACTAGGTTATTAAACTCTACGCAGGATCCAATCAGCCATAAAAATTTTGCTATGCGCTTGCTTTGGCCATAAATAGCATAAAGTCGGATTGCGAAGAGCACTATATGTCTCTTTCAGTCAAACTTGGAAGCTGGGAGCGGAAAGTGGGAAGCGGTATATACCTTTGACAATGGCCACGGTGACGGACACGTAGGCCCATGTATAGATATTGAATGCAGAACAACTGCACAATGGATGATAAGTATCTTCGAGAGTGGGCATTAATTTTGCAATTACTTCTGTGTAAAATCCGTCGCATGGGTCAAAGTAGGTGAAACATGTTTCACTGTTCGTACTCACAATATGGTTAGCCGGGTCTATGGACCAAAAACTAATGAAAATAGCAGGAATGGACCCAAACAGCATGTAGTATCGATTGAGGAAAAAGAGGACTGTGGTACATCTCGTCGACGACTTGGAGTTCCAGATATATTCGACTTCCGCTGCAAAATTGAGGAAGTAGTCGTATATCGCAATGACTGTCACAAGATTCAACAAGTGGTATGAGCATAATGAATGGCAAACTAATATACCGAGAGAGATGAGGCGAAAACAGAGATACAAGTTTCTGAAATCTACAATTAAGCACCCCAAGAAGTAGAGCAGAGTCACTCAACATCGTACCTTTGATATAGAATATCTGCGCCATTTAACGATGTCATGGATCCGATAGAATGTGTGTGGTGTATCGTAGAAAGGACTCGGAACTGCTCGAAGTTGGAAAATTGCGGTGGTATATTAATATGGTTTTTAGACTGAGGCGAGATTTTAAGCACTCTCATGTCGTAACCTTTGACTTTCAGCAGTCTCGAACTGAGATCTGTCTCCACCGTCTATAGTGTTCATTGATTGATATCCTGAGCACCCCTGAGTTTCCATCGCTAGAAACTTTCATAAGCAATCACTACCAGCAGCATCATCGTAGCAGCTGCGGTTTGATCTTTGCTCGTCTTGATGGTGCCCCGAACTGGGACTGGCGTGTGGTTCAGGATAGGCATTCTTGAAGTTATTGGAAATTAGAGTTTCCAGTAAAGACAATGAAGAACTTATGGATAGCGGTAAGCGTGGAAGAAGGTGACTGGAATTTGAACTTCAAGTTGGAAAATGCGAAGTTGAGGATATCGATAGAAGGTCATCGGATGTGTTCCCGGGATCAGATGGAACCTAGTAGGCGATGCAATGCTGACCGTTGCTCTTCATCTCTAGTGAGTAGTCTTGGGGCCCGGAATAAGAGAAGTCACCGCACTCGATTACTGTACAACATCAACAGCGGCGGGGATAAATTTTTCAAATTGCTGGTGATAGCGAAGGATAGGTGGGTCGGGTCACTGCCAGGCATCTTTTTCCGCATCTTGTTCCGCAACACAGCTTTGCGCCATTTTTTTCTAACCGTATCTCAAAAAGCACGGGAACTATGAATGTTTCCCTGTACTGATCCCAATTTGCAGTAGAAGGCGAGATGGATGGGGTAGACATACTCCGAGTCATAGATCATCATTCACAGTCTCAATAGATGGTAAAATTCAATTGGAATGGAAAGATGAAGAACTTGTATTGTAGACACGCTTGCAGTGAACATCCATCTGAAAGGTGAATCAAACAGAAAGCTTTTACGAGTCCGGAACGTAAGTGAAGGTTTCGCCTTTTGTCGGGCTGTTTTTCACCCATATTTAGCAACTCTTTCTATATTTGTACTAGTTTCGCATCAAACTTCTTGTGGTATTCCGCTCCACCCCGTGACTTTTCAGCTTCCTTCCATGCTAACTCCCTCGTGCTCACTCGAAGCCCTAGTAGCAAGCTAGGGTAGTGGTGTTAGGGTTAGGCCGAAGGGCTAACCGTAACAGGACCCAACCTTCTCAGACTCGTACCTGCCGCGCGAGCTTCTCGCGGCGGCCCCTCATTGAATTATCGAATAATCATATAATGTACATCTCGGAGCCATTTCTCAACTCGCGACCTCCGGCCAGTCTTCAGGACAGGGATGAGGATGATCTTGTACTCGTCCGTAAGTTTTCTAAAAGCAGCCCGTAATCTTGAAAAGGTGGCGACAAAAATGCCCTACGTAATGGGATTCGCATACCGGGCCAAGTTGAATCTTGATGCTGGAAATAGATAATCAGACAACGAAGCCTAGAAAAACTTGGGACGTTAAGTGGACCGCTCCTTCTAATGATTTGCGGCTACCTATCCTTTCATTGTAGAAGGAGATACTAGGTATGATCTCTGAATTCAACTCCGGTGATCTCGTGGAGGTGGAGGTTGAGTTTCACACTGCCTATATACCGGGCCCCCTGAGCGGCCTCTACCATCTGCTTGCAGCCAAGGCTCAAGAGGCTTATTCTTGTGCGATTGTCATTTTCAATAGATAACATCTTGCTCATTGTATCTACCTGCGTAGAACTCGTCATTCATTCGTTTCATTCATGCTGTTCGAGTTGGAGTGACACCACCGTGACGTGATTACAATTTTATATCGTCAACAGCCAGGCTCGAGGCTCGTGTTTCCCTCTTCACTACTACGACATGGTACAGCCTATTTCTTCCCTCCCAGTTGTCGACTTTGCTCGATTCATGGGAGGATCCTCAGAGGTAATCTCGCTGAAGTTCCAGAGAATAACTCTTAAAAATTCTGCCTTTTTCCCACCACAATTAGGACGCCCTTGAAACTGCACGACACCTTTTTACCGCATGTCGGGACGTAGGATTCGCATACCTCATCAACACTGGGATTCCACAAGAACAAATTGACGGGATGTTTGACTGGGTATGTGTTCAAAATGTTACCGCTTTCCTTTACTGAACCCTATCTCTGGCTCCCTATCCTATCTCTGGCTCCCTTCAATCTCTCAAAAGTCGGCGAAGTTGTTTGCGTTACCGATAGAGACCAAGTTGAAAGCTCCTCATCCACCAGAAGGCTGGTTCCACAGAGGTTACAGTGGCGTATGTCTCTTTCAAGTAAAATACTGCCTCCGGATCATTTGACCGATACAATGATAGGTTGGCCGTGAACAAGTCTCCCAAATGGTCTTTGACCCCAACGAGCTAAAATCCATCCGAGACGGTAAATTTCCCGACTTCAAGGAGTCTTTCGACATTGGAAACGAGCAATTTGGGCCTCTCCCAAACATTTGGATCCCAGAAGTCGCTTTTCCAGGATTCAAAGCATACGCAACAAACTTTTACAACATTTGCCGCGCATTTCAAACTTCGGCGCTTTTCCCTGCTCTGGCGATGGGGATGGACCTCCCGATTGACTTCTTCTTGCGCTACCACGAAGATGGGAATAATCAATTGAGATTATTGCATTACCCCCAAGCGCTGACGAGTGTATTTGAGAGTGGAAAGAAAGGCCGAGTTGGGACGCATACAGATTTTGGAACGGCAACGCTGTTGTTTCAAGATGATTGTGGTGGATTGGAAGTTGAACATCCGTCGAGACCCGGAGAGTTTATGCATGTTCCGCCTATTCCTGGAACTGTCTTGTTGAACATTGGGGACTTATTGATGAGGTGGTCAAATGATACCTTAAAATCCACTCTTCATCGAGTTCGTGCACCACCGAGGAGGGACGGTGACAATGGAAATAGTGGAATCACGAAAGAGAGGTATTCAATTCCATATGTACGTTTATGGTTCTTCTATCCGATTGAGTACTTACTTATGATTTTGTATTGATCTAGTTTATGTGTGTGGATCAGGACAAGACGGTCGAGTGTTTACACGGATGCTTTGGACCCGATAAACCGAAGAAGTATGAACCTATCAAAGCAGGGGACTATGTAAACATGAGGTTGGACGCGAGTTATTGAGTGGACGTTGGTACATAACTTGTTCGGTCATCATGCTTCTCTTTGGTTAAAAAGTCCGAGACTTTGAGAACCGCCATCCTTATGTTGCCACGCGCGAGCTTAACATATGGGACATCCCAGTATACTGAAGGCTACGTTAGTGAGCGACATTGGTGCCTAACCTTGGGGTATTTTCCTCCCTACAATTCAACCGCCGACGAGGACGAAAGGCGCGAGACTGACAGCCTTTTGATAGTGATTTCCGGATTAGCGCACAACCAAGTTCGACGGGTTGGGTTTCTCGAGAATACCCATATACTCCGAGAGCTGGAGATTTGATCTACCCTGTGCGGTGTGTACAGTTAGTACGCGTCCTTGGTGGAGGAATGTACGTTCAATCATTTTCTGCATTGCTTGAACTGAAAAATATAAGTTTGAAATAAGTAGAGGTCATAGCACTATAAAAGTGGTACCAGCCAATGGAAATACATAACCCGTTTCCACACCACGGAGCCAGCTCATATACCTCAACATGCAGTTCCATTACGCCCATTTCTAATTCATATCAAGGTCTGAGCGAGCTCCTCTATTACCATCCCCGAGCCATATAATCGGCAAAGGTATCCTGTAGAAACTCTTCTCTACTGCGATACTTGAGACCCAAGAGCCGATGGGCTTTCGACGTGTCATACATGACTCGATAAGATGGCTTTGTACCATCCGGAATAGGAGATCCCTTTGCAAGGTTCGAACGTGACGGAAAGTGAGTAGGAGCAAGTGAGTTGGCGAGGTCGACTAACAGGAGGAGTTCAGCTAGAACCACGCCGTAGATTCAAATGTATGTACTCACCCACAAATGTCATATATCAACATCACCAATCTACTGCGCATTCCAGTCGTGCCTGGAAAAGCGGCCATAGAAACGACGACGTTCAGGACGTAATGTGTGGTTAGACGCTGCAGTAGAAGAACGGTAGCCATCTCTAATTTTTTCTGCTTCTGAGGGCGAAGATGGGCGTGAAGAGTTTGTAATGAAGCACATAACGCGGGAAATGGTTTCCTTGGATAGTGCAACTGCCCGAGATCTTGAGGTTGTACCGCTACCGCCAATTTTGGGAACGAATTGCAACATGCCCGTCGTCTTGGTGGCCTGATTTCGAGAAGGAGGAGAAGGCCTATTTTGTGGCTCGGGTATAACCCCAGGATTTGAGCGACGAGAGGAATCAGGGGAACCTAACCGACGCGAGCGAGTCAAGAGCGATCTAGAGGCTCGAGAGGAAGCACGAGTACGTCCCGCAAACATGAGATTGTGAAAAAGATCAACAAAGGTGCCAAACAACTCGGCCAACTTGTGAATAGAAGGATCAATGACGGCTGGGAGAGGAGGAACAGAGGCAGATTTCGGCGACGAACCTGGAACAATTTCATCTCGAGCTGGCACACCGAGAAGAGCTCTCAGCATCAATTCTTCTACGGCTCCTATATCGGGTCTCAGTCGGTGGCGCCAAATCGGGGTGAACTTTCGGGGGTTTTCCCAGTCCTCAAGAGTCCTAAGAGCATTGACAAGAACGGCAAAGGGTGAGACATGCGACCTGAAATAGGGAAGATTGCTGTGGGGTCGAACGAAGACTCTGACGCGTTCACCGTCATGGACTACGATTGGAGACGACTTGGGGTTATGCGGTGAAGTTAGAAGCCGATATGTGAAGACCTCCCCGGCTTGCTAAATGATAATCAGATGAGAAACGTCTGATACTCTGTATGTCACATACCAGACCTTCCAATCCTCTCAGAAGGCCGTCTCGAAGCTTGTTCCATGGGCGATACTCTCCATTTTTCGTCAGCTCCACCATAAAATCTCCAAGATATTGTATGACCAAACGCATGGTCTGTGCGGTGGGAATGAACAAGATCTGGTACCAATCCAAGGCTCGGTGGACACTGAAATAAACTGATACAACTCCCATGAGTCATCGCAAAGTGAAAGAAAGGAGAATGACTTACGGGGCATTAGAAATAGACGGCTATGAAGGCATAGAGATCCCCGTTTCATCCCAAGACCATTCTCGATATCTTCCAGCTGGCGATATGAATATGAGCGTCATAGTCGTGACCAGTGCGATACGAGAAGACTCACCATTTGCGTCTCGCCAAATGCACGCTGTGGGACCAGTATATGTGCAAACTCATTGACTCGGGCACTGAAAGGAGCTAGCGTGGCGTGGCAGCAGTACAATCCAGCAGGGACGAGCCAAGAGGCGAGCCATCGCTTGGCCTTGACAAAAGTTACGCCATCTCGAGATTGAGGGGTAGAGTGTTCAGAGAAGACTGGTCAAAAATCGTCAACCTCATCATCATCGTCTTCGCGTTCATCTTCCATTTGAGGGATAAAATCCTTGGATGAGGGCAAAACAGGGGAACAAACGCAAAAGATTCCGAGAGACGCAATGGGTGTGACGAAGATACATTGAGGGCAGTGAAATCCTGGTTGAGATTTGATTCGGGCTCCGCCATAAGGGAGATGGTGGATAGTGAACGGAGAATGTTGAACCAATAAACAATCTCACGCATTTGCCATTCTTATCACATGACCGCTCGTCACGCGCCAACGCTCAACGGCGCGCACTAAAATAGCTAATGCTTAACATGAGTTTTACCAGCGAAGGAATATCCCATAATGGCAGTGGCAATCTGAATATCTTCAAGGAAAAAGAACGAGGTTAGTGCGGGCCGTACTGGTCCATCAGTAATGAGGTCTCACAAAAAAAGTATACCGTATTCCATCAGTATTCACTGACGGTGTCACACATTTCATGTAAAACACACATAGCGCTAGCATTGAGTAGAGGTACGCGATATTTGGTTCCCCGGTATATGAACACTATATGCATAATCAACTTCGAAGCTTAAAGCACAAAAAAAAATAGAGCAAACATACTTGAGAAACCAACAATCTTCCGAATCCGCAGTCAGCCACTGAACACATTCCATAAATTACGAAAAAGCCCGAGGCTTTCTTCCTGAATAGCTACTTCCTCGTCGGTGAGAGGAGTAGTATCATTTCGTGCTTTGCCTTTACGGGATACTAGATACATCCTCGAGGGACAACTGAGCGATGAGGAGGGAAGTAAGGGTATCGGTGCCATTCTCGACGCCTGCCATTTGGGAAGATGGTGGGGAGTGCGGAAATGGAGACGGGGAGAGATAGAGACGGACTGGGGACTGCTCATCTTTATTAGTTCGGTTTGTCAGAAGAACATCCGATTTGATGATTACTGTGGGCGTCTGCAACGATCTCCGTAGCACCAACTGACGTTGTCAGAGCTATCGGTACGTCTGTACTTAATATTCAAAAAACGTCCATTGTGGAACTATTTTTTTATGTAACATCCTGGACCAAATCAAATACACAATGGGACATACAGTGAAAGGATATTCAAATGTCATTGTCGAAACATTGGGGCCGAAGTAAAGTCTAAGATAATACACAAATTTCTGATTGGACACCCTGAGATGAACACGTAGGTGTAAGTCTGTACAAGATATATTTCTCAGTCGAAGGGGCGAGTGTTGATGTACGTAGACTGGATGTTGCGTGATCAGTAAAGGCACATCCAGGAGTCGCGGTACCAAGCACCCACTAGTTGTAGTAACATGGCCTTGTCGGCCTCTGGGAGACCCTTGAGCTGTTCGGGAGTCATGCTCAATATTTGAGCGCATGCTTACTCATAAATTCAACGATTAGGTTGACCGACAAGCACAAGTCATAGTTCACCTTGACGGATTTCTTGAGCTGGGTTAACGGTGCAAAAGGATCTACTGCAAGCTGAGTCTTCCCATTATTCACCAAACTAACCGTGGACTGCATTGCAGAATCATCCACAATCAATGAAGGAGGTTGAATGACCGCGGAATGAGAGGCATTGCCATCGTTCGAGATTGACGAAGGAGAAATAGCCATGGGCTGAACATTACTATCAGGCGAGGTAGACGGAGTAGAGGTGGTCGCGACATGACCGCTGCGGTGCGGGTATCGACTAGCTTGATTGTAGGAGGGAGGCCAAGGCGCCTGAAATCTTGCTGGTACGGGCGGGACTTGAGCAAGTGTCTCGTCATATTTGAAAACAGTCACATAAGACAGCTTTCCAGGCTTGAAACCTACATGAGCTGCATATTAGACCAGTCAATGTGAATAAAACGACCGCATACCGATTTCCCTCAACTTCTTCAGCACATCTCTGTCCCTGGCCCAGAAGTGAAACTGCGGTAGACGATCATAGCGTTTTCCAATAGCATCGAATTGGGAATCAGAAAAATTGGCGGCGTGGGTTGGAATGATATAGCAAGTATGGGCTGGGTCGTCGGACAACGAAAACTGGGGCCAAGACACTAGCTCAATCATGAGCTTGTGAGGTGCGAGTTCTTCTTGAATGTTCAAGACGATGTCGACCACGTCGGCATCATCGGTAAGCGGGTTTTTCTGAAAGAAGCGCAGACCTTCATCAAGAGCGAACAGGAAGCCGGCGAGCAACATGGAAAAAAGAACAAGGCGCCGAGATAAATGAACACATGACACGTGATCATGTGACACTTCACCGAGTTGCCTCTTGCCCATCTCTCCGGCATGGACACTGCACCCATCCCAGGTTTCACTTACAACGAAGCTATTCCGGATTGGCTGCAAGAGCTAGCTGGTCTAGTGTTCTCTCTGGATCTACAGTACGAACACCAGGTGTGGTCAATTCCCTGGCATATAACGCATACCCAACACAATCGCCATTCTCGTTCCTGGCCCCAAGGATGAATCAGTAACCTGGGAATCCTTCAATCTGTTTGCAGCCGGTATACCTTCTCAACCACTGGATCCCGAGCAAGGCTCGTCCCATTCCTCTCTTCCGGGCAATATCTCCATCAATCCTGAGGACGGACAACCCGTGCGTTCGCAAAACGTGCCAGGTATGCTGCATGCTCCTTTTTCCTTTCACGTTATTGTAATAGTATCCCGAATCCACAGGTCATGAGTTTGGTCTCGGTATCGTGGATTTTCGCATTTCTAAATCCCTCCACGGCCTGGAAAAAGGCGCTGGAAACAAGGACATGCTCACCATTCCCGTATATATTCTAGAGCTCAAATGCAGTCAGAAAACTCTTTCTGAGGCGAGAAGACAACATCAAAGATTATCTACGGAAGGCCGCTGATAGACAGTCCGCCTTGCACCCCTTTCGTCAGGGACGGCCAACCCTCCGTGGATGCATTGTGACCAACAGCAATATCGAAGTCTATGAACTTGAGACCCATTTGTCACAGGCCGCGGTTGCTCATAATTGCGCCACGTATCATTTTGATAACAATAACGGTGGCGGGAAAATGTTATGGAATCTGTTGCGAAAAAATGCAGAAGCGTGGATCTGAGAATATCAAGGAGCGCATAGGTAAATGTTTTTGAGCACACTATCTGATTACTCTCTCCTCATTACTTGATATCAAACTTTTCTATGTCCAGTTCATTTTGTCGGAGATCTCCTAGATATATTTCTTATTGGCGCATCCCCGAATCTCCTTTACCACTTGCTGTAGTACTTTGAACAATATCGTAAAAGACTTGCGCAAACTCCCCAGCACTCCTTAAGGTGGATAGGGACTCGAGCTTCTCCAGTACGGTGGCACGCAAGGTTCGCATCTCGTATGCGTCCCCAAACTCTCGCTTAAGTTTGTCCTGAAGGGCGTGCTCGCCGGAGCCATGATCCCCCCAATCCAGATTGTCAGCGGAGGCAAGGACGATCGGAAGATGTTTGAGGGCCCAGCTGGCGCCGTGTTCTTCGGCGTGTTTCCTAGCAGTGTGAATGTGCTTGCTTTCCCTGGTCTGTGTCGAAGGAGGAAAGCTGAGCTTGAGGACAAGAGATCTCCCCTTCCATTACTCGGGCAGAATGGTGCGCTGAGCGTCGTTCACACCCTTCTCCGAGACACATTTCACTCCCAATACACACGTCCCTCTCCTGATGAGGCCGGCTGATCAAAAATTTTCCTCGGTGTCGCACAAAACCCTCTTAAAGCCATCGGCGACAACGGTATGGGTGGATCCAAGGAGAGAAGGGAAGGTGGTAAAAAAGGAACGGTCGCATGTTGGATGGTAGAGAGGGTCGACACCCCATATGTCGAGGGCGTTGACTATGCACTTCCGGTGCAACGAGCTTGTAAAAATTCGAATTCTAGCTTTTTGCAATCAGAGATATGAAAAAAAAAAAACGTGCGGCGAAGCATAGAGCAGGATAAGCTTTCTGTCGAGGAATCGCTCTTATATACGGGGATGAGGCTGTTTGATATCAAGTATCAAGGAGAAAGGATTTCTACGAACTTAGGTTAGGTGCGTGTCTGTGTTTCTCCTCTGATCAATCTCGGGAAAATTGACTGACGTTTGCGACTCCATATTGGAGGTCTTAGCTCACTATGCGGGCAACGATGCGGTACAGAGTGGAACCGCTTACTTGGGTACGGTATGCCTCAAATTTGGCTGGAAAGGAACGTTTTCTCGCTCATTCTCCGTCTACCTAGCACTATGGTTTCGGGCCATACGCCTTCGAATGACTCGTGGGATATAACTATCCTATCCGACATACGCGACGTTCTTGAACTCCACCTTCCATGCGGAGGAAGTCACGACTTATCCTAGTCCGTTACCCTTGTTCTGTTAGGACCGTCAGAAATCATTTCACACTTTTTTATCAGGATCTGTTTCTTTGAGAACGACCAAGGATATTAGCGCCTATGTTGCTTCAACGAAGGATATTGCGTTTACTGTGAGGCCTGCTAGTACTATGAGTGACGTTATTAACACCTCAATACTGTGCTGCTTGTGCTTGCTCCAATTGTAACTAGTTTAAAAGTTTGTAAGTATAAAAATAAGTTCAAGTCAGAGCTTTAAACTGAACTTGGGTTCTGGGAATTTCACTCATGCCAACAAAAACAACGGTGTCGGGCAAGGAGAATCTGTACAGTCTTTTGAGGAGCATCTGCAAGAATGTCGTAGCACTTGACGAAACGAAGCTCTATTGTGGGGTCAGAGTTCAGTGATGGACTTAAGACTTAGGACCTAATTAGGTTTAAGGCCTTAAATTGATTTCTAATTAAGACCTAAGATTGAACGAGTTCCGACCTAAGTCCTAATTAGGACCTAAGTAAGCACGTGTGTGGTGAGCAATCACTGTACACATACATTCATTTGCTGCTTTTTGTTCACTCTCTTGGCGCCGCAATGGGAAAGTCAAAGGGCGAGATGTGGCAGTACTTCTGGCAAGGAGCCCGTCAATGGCTCCCAAGGTCACTTGCATTACTATTTGGAGGTGCAGAGCCGGTAACAGTGGTAGAGGAATCAGCAGACAATGGGAGGCAACCACAACGGGCTCGGCGGTCTGTATTCACTGAGGAACAGTTGCTAATGGAGTTGCTGGCTCAGGAACAGGAAGACAAGATACCAGATGATGGCGCTTTGGAGGGCTCAGGCAATGAATACAGTGAAAATTAGGTGTATTTATTTAGGTCTTAATTTACCCTTAAGTTCAACCTAATTAAGATGTACAATTAAGGTCTTAGGACCTAAGTTTGTTGGACGGGGTTATTTAAGGCCTTAAGGCCATCACTGTCAGAGTTAGCCATTTAGCAAAAACGTAATCAATTCGAGTGCTTGTTCTCTCCAGTAAATATTCATGTCTTTTCGGTGTGGCCTACTCGATAGTTTACACTGGTTCTATTCCGATAATATGAGGGGTACCGCTCACCTAGTACTCAATTAATGTACGGGTCGTTCGTCGCACCGACCCACATTTAACTCTTCGGTTATGAGTTCTGTTGAACCTGTTCGGGGAGGAAGGTTAGCTAGGAGTGGTGAACAAAGTCGAGGCAGAGGCAGAGGTACAGGTACAGGACCCGCCACAACTGCAGGGCTTAACGGCCCCGATCGACAGACTCGCAACATTTGGCCGTTTCCCCTGCCTGGGTACTTCATCCAATCACGACGAGAACGTTTACTTTGGGCCCTCCGCCTCTCCTACGCTTTCTATGACGTGTTCAAATGGTTCCTCTGCTCAGTTTGTCATTTCTTGTCCTCTTCATTACTGCCGCAAACGTAACCCAGGTATTTTTTTTGTAACTTTGACAGAAAAATCTTGAAAATTACTCTTACTTGAGCTGTGAAATGTTAAAATCTAAATTCGAAATAGATGTTACAGCACTTAGACATGAACCCTGGTTCTACACCAAAGAGTTCAGCGCTCTCGTACACCCTCGACATGCAGCTCCACTCCACCATTTCTAATTCATTCTAAGGTCTAGACGAACTATTACCATCCCCGAGCCATATAATCGGCAAAGGTATCCTGTAGACACTCTTCTCTACTGCGATACTTGAGACCCAAGAGCCGATGGGCTTTCGACGTGTCATACATGACTCGATAAGATGGCCTTGTACCATCCGGAATAGGAGATCCCTTTGCAAGGTTAGAATGTGACGGAAAGTGAGTAGGAGCGAGCGAGTTGGCGAGGTCGACTAAACAGGAGGAGTTCAGCTAGAAGACCACACACACAGAAAACAGTCGACTTACCCCATTCTTGCCACAGATAAGGCCCGGCAGTTACGACTATCCTTTCGTTAGCTACATCCTCCTTCTCCAGGGCCAGCGCATGCGCCTCGGCCAGATCTCTTACATCTATCCAGCAGTTTCCCGCGGTGAGGTCTTGAGCATATTTCCCAGATCCAGTTAAGGTATCGTACATCATTGCAGTAGTAACGTTTAGCGCAGATGGATCCCGAACGTCATGCGTTATAGGCCCAAATACCTGTCGATGATAGGAGAATATTCCAGTTAGTGTAACGGTCTAGATGGCGATTTCACTTACGAATGGCGGATTCAGGACGATCAGATCCCATTTTAGCTTGTCCTTGTTATCGTCCACGAATTTCCACGCAGCTATGAGAAAACTATCAACGTCCAAGAAAGCGGCCTGTTAACAAGATAAACATACTCTTTTCAGCCAGAGATTTACTAGCCCGGTACTTGGACATCGCAGGAGCCTTTCGACCTAGCTCCTCGGCCTCTTTTACCGACTCATTGTTCCAGTTCTCTTCATTGAAAATGTTCGGCATCAGTTGAACTTCGAGGACTGCAGCGGTAGAGGAAAGAAACACGAGGCGCCGGACAGTGTCATTCCCATGGTTGAGAGTGCTGTTGAGAATACTGCGTGTGCCTCGGACAGCCGGCTGAATGATCTCTACGACTAGTGAGAAGGAGGGAACATTTGTCAAGAAAAAACATAGCGCACCTTGCGGGTCACCTTCAGAACTGAGTACTACAGGTGAAGCTGTATGTATCACAGCATCCACGCCTTTCACCGCTTCGTCAAACGCGCCTTCCTAGAACACGTATCAATAAAACAGCCTTCCAAGAAAATTATGACGACGAATCAGACCTTTACGATATCCGAGACCACAATAAAATCGAATCCCTCCCCCAGTCCATTGGACTTCAAGATCTCTTTCATCTTCAAACCTTTATCTTCAGATCGAACAGTCCCTATAACAGTGTATCCTTTCTGCAATAACAGCCGAACAATCCAAGCAGCGATGAATCCATTGCAGCCCGTAACGAGAATTTGCTTTCCAGGAGGGACGACTGGCATATCGATGCAGAGGAAGAAAAAAAAGGATACGAATGGATGATGGAGGGGAAAAGGTAAAGGAAAAAAGTAACTCCGAATAGGACGGACTTGACCCGAAAAAAATTGACTGATATCAACTTATGGTAGCCGTTCTTGTAGGACCGTGTTGGTATAGAATCCAAAATTGGGTTCTGGCGGCGGCATTGGTTAGGAGCATGGTTGTGGTTCCGGAGTGAAAGGCGAGGTGAGCGTATCGGATTCAGAGCTTAGTCACCCCGGCAATGGCAGGCATTGTCAGAATGCCGAGAAGCCGCTCATCTTGAGTATATACTTGAGTATATACCTGCGCAACAGCCCTACCCCCGCATCTGGCTGGCATCCATCCTTGAGGTATCTACCCTTATGAGGCGGGCATATCAAGGATGTGGTGGTGTTGGTTTCGAGGTTGTTAGTAGGACCTGGGCTCAGCGCATACACAAGGAATCAATACTAGTCAAGTATCTTATGGATGGTCCATTCGTCCTCACAGGGGCCGAGCATGTGGGAACGACCGAAGGATGCTACGAGTCGTACAGTTTGAGAATTTTAACACAATTGAAGCTAAATTATACACCTGGGAAAGACAGGGGATAATTGTAAAGGCAAAGGGCAAGACAATCCATTTCCATGGTAAAACAAATAGCTTGTTCATCGATTCACCACAAGCTGAAGGCGAACACAACGGCAATCATTGAAGAGATGATACCACCCAGCTCATAAAAGACCCTGTTTCCTGGCAATGCACCGTTCGAGCTCGCCGTCGCACTGGGACGGCGAGTGTCAGCACCGGCGCGCGAGTAATTGACCCTTCAAATTCTTCAGTCGACGTCTCCACTTCCGTCACGGCGGCCAGGATCCAACCCTGTACATTGTGAGGGTATAACACCGTAGAGAGTTACTGCTGACGGCGGAGGAGAGGTGATCGTTTGAGGAACTGCAAGGACTGCGATAGTGTATCAGAACGATAAATATAGTAGTCCTCTCTGCACCGTAGTCCTTCGACCACCCAAAGTGCAACACAGAGACCAACAAACATGTTTACCATACACATCGAGCAAAGTTGAAATTGCCCATATCGCGGCGTCTGTCCCCATTTTATTACAGGTATATGTAGAATGATTTACTGCATTACCTGTGGAACAAAACTGGCGGGAAGAAAATTCGGGTCGGAGGGAACAGGCGGGGACAAGGAGGCGAGGAGGGGACAAGGTAACGAAAGAGCGGCATCCGATCGATCCGTCAATTATTCCCATCGGACCCAGTCCATTCTTTTTATAACATGAATAAACCAACCTCGACTCGAACAATCGCGTGCTTTTTACGTTCCAAGTTGCCGACCTGAGGCAATATTTTGAGGATACCACAGTAATCTGGGACTAGACCTTGGCGAACCAAACCTCTGCACTCTTTTTCCCAGTCCCCGCAGGTGTCTTTGCTTTCCGTCCCTTTCCCCAAAATCCTCCCTTGAACGCCAAACCTTCTTCATCCGAATCCGTTTCAGGTACCCATTCGACCTCAAACCTATCCTCAAATCCAGTAATAACATCACCATCTTCCTCGCCGTCCTCTTGGTACCCTTCCTGTACTCTCACAGCTCGATTGCTCCAGAGGATAGAGCCATTGAAAAGGTTGCCAGAGAAGTGGCGGAGCATGATGTGAGTGAAGAAAAAGCCCTTGGACGGAATAATAACCGCCGGAATGGCAAGCGTTTCAGCTGTAGTAGAGTTGCGAATGAAAGGCGTCTTGATTATTTGTTGAACGACCGGATCATCAAGAACTTTGGAGCATTCCGAATGGAATGGTGTATTCTTCTCTAGATTGACATAGCAGGGTCTGAGTGCGCCATATGTGGGATGCTCGAATGACGAGCGCTCGAGAGAACGAATGGGATGCGTAGGAGACCTGGGTTTGTGCGGTCTCGCAATCATTCCAGCTGCCTTTTTTGAAACGGCTTCCGAGATTGCGTTTTGCATTCTAGGGACGGCTATATCAGCAGAGCAGCAAATTTATGAAAATTGATCATTTCTGACCTTGTATTCCAGTCAATCGGTTCATACCCCAAAATGTGGTCGATAAGACGCCGAAGGACAATCGTGTGGATTGTAGTCCCATAATCTTCATCGTTCGAGAGTACGACGAGTCCAAGATTATCATTTGGGAGTCGAGTAACCTAGAGTGAGAGAGAAGTCATGGTCAGAGATATGCAGTCACTGCCAAATGAGCGCACACTGACCTGGGTTTTGAAGCCGGGGTTTGAGCCAGTGTGTTCAATAATTTCGACTCCCCGATAGGAATATCTCTCCTGTCCCGCTCCGTAAACCACTGGACTCTAAAATGAGAGATGAGCATAGTGAATATCGAAGAAAGTCCTTCTTACGAGCTCAGGATCTTGAGACGCCCCATTTACGACCGTGACGCCTTCCGCAACATGTTGCACCACCTTCTCCGGCACGATCGTCTTGTTTGTAAACGGATGTCTTCCGTTTTCTAAAAGCATGGCTACCCAGACCGCCAAATCTCTCGCACTGGTGATGACGCCGCCAGCACCAGCCCAGATCCCCTCCTCACCAGGACGAGAAAAGTAAGGTATGACTGGCATCAGAGTACCATTGATGCCTGTAAGTTCATCTCGCATAGAGCGCATGTATCCGTCAGCCAACTGACCAGAACTTTCGGCGGAAGCGACAGAGTAGGTAGACGCTGACATGTTTAGAGGTTCGAAAAGATTCTGGGCCACAAATGACTCGTACGATTGATTGAGTAGAAGAGTTGGGAGGTACGAAAGTGTTTCGTACATGAGATTGTTATACTGCCATGTTTCCCTTGGTTCAGCCGAAGGACGGAGATAACGCAAATTTGAGATCTGTTCATTTCAGTATGGTCAATGCGACAAAACAACGAGTTAAACACCTACCATTTCAGATACTCCGCCTTCCAAAGGACGTCCAGAGTAGTCGTGACGGGGTAAACCTGTGCGGTGCGAGAGCATATCCTGGATGTTGACTATACGTTCAGCATCCTTGTCGAAAAGACTCCATTGAGGAAAAACATCCAAAGCACGTGTGTTCCAGGACAGTTCGCGCTCTCTTTCCTCAGCCAAGGTTTGGTTCTCGATTAGAAGTCCTACCGATAGAGATAGAAAGAGTTTGCTATTGGATGCGATTGCAAAGAGAGAATCAGGTGTGACCGGCGTGCCGTCCGCTTTCGCAGTACCGTAAGAGCCATACTCCATTAACCATCCAGAGTGGTAAGATTCATTGCGTCGCACCACCGCGACTGAAAGGCCGGGTGAATGGTACTCGTCAAGAATACCCTCAATGAAGCTGTCAATTTCAGACGAAATAAAGACATTCTGCGTCGATGGGGTTGGGTTTCCTGGTAAAATCCATGGTTTCTGATAGCATAACGCCTCTGTGATAAAAGTGAGACTTGTCAAGAGCGGTATTCCGGAAAATACCCGCATTGCTGAAGAGGAGCAGGTGGTGGATAGAAAGCAAGTTTCGTTTCTGTTCCCACGCTCTTTTACATCATCGTCGGTAAACGTATCGGAGAAGTTCATTTACTTCTTTGCATGTATCCTAACACTGAAATTCTTGAGCTTTCAAAGCCAGGCCAAGTTAGCCTAAATATTTTTGATTATCTCTTTAGTCAACACCTCGAAAATCGCGATTAAAAAGAATTCTGGTTACTGAGAGGATTCAGGGGAAGTAGCGCAATGAGATGCCTCAATTCGATGAGAAATTTTGTGCAGTCCGTGAAGCACTTCGAGAGGTAGATATTTGACAGTGGGAGCCTGAGCAGTGAGAGAATAAATTGATAAGTATACTAGGTGCGACTCTGACTGGTAATATCCTTCAACCCATTCGTCTAAAATACGAATCAAAATACTATTATAGAGCTGTGGCAATACATTACACTAGCAACACTGCACCATTTCTAGACCCGCTGGAGACCTAAGCTTCCCCGTTCTAGCCGAATCATCAATCCGTTCAAATTCTCGGCCTCAAACCCATTCACACTGTACTCCCCATTCAACACTCTTCTAGCATTTATCTTCTCGAGTAATAACCTTGCTTCGTCTGAATTAACCTTTGAATTTCGAGGGTCTTCGTTCTCAATGTCATCCATATGAGGAATACCCCGCAATGCAATCTCTAACTCGTTTTGCGAAACCACTGGCCCTGCCAGATCGAGCAGCTCTGGTTCAATGTTTGGGTTGGCAGTAAGTCCTCGATGAGACTCGGGTGATGTAGCGCCAAAAAGTTTGGCACAAAAGTCCAATGAGTCTTGCAACTCTCGCTGATATAGCTGAGCCCCCATTTCAGACCCTCCCTGGATGACTTGAAGGTTCAATTAACCAAAGAAAAGATATCATCAAGCTCAAATGAAATCTTACTGGGACGGAGGAAGGCGAAGGCGCGGTTATAATCATCTTCACTGACGTCAGAAAGAATACTTGCTTTATGGGATCGAAGTTGCTTGTATGCGCTGAGCACTACAATTTGGAATCTGGGCGTAAAGAGTCATTAAATATTCCGAGATTGCTGGCGTTGACGCGCCTCACCTAGTATAACTCGTTGAAAAGCGTGCAGTATGCCATTCTGCGGCTTGTTCCTCGGTACAGTCGCCTCGAATTGAGGCGCACACACTTACAGCGGCCGAAAGGGCAGAGGTCATTGCCAGATGTACGCCACTAGAGAAGAACGGATCAATAAATGCTAGAAAGTCAGAGAGTCAGTCTCTTGGCTCCTTGGATATAAATAACAGGGTAACTCTTACCCCCGGCATCCCCAGCTATTCTGAATCCTGTCCCCGCATATTTCCGTGCAGAGTAGCTATAATCACTTGCACTCCGCACACTGCCTTCTACAAGGGTCCCCTTTTTGGTAATCAACTTGACTATTCCCGGAGCTAAACGAAACATCGAAATGTAACGTGCAACTGTTGTGGAACCGGATGGATTGGGGGTCGCTGATGAATCAAATATGGTTCCAAGATTGGCCTCCGAGCTCTGCTTGTCTTTTCGATACATGTCCTGGTTCCGGACAAATCCTACAGAAGAGGTACCGTCGTTGATTGGAATATACCACGCCCAGCCGGACTCGTCTAATAAAATCTGCTTGAGGCCCAGATAGAAATATGCCGTTCAAGAGGTCCCTTACCAAGTAATGCTTCGAAATATGGTGCACCCTCACGGGTAGTCCCAACTCCATAACTTCCACCATTTCTCCAGTATCCCCAAACAGCAATATTTTTCAACGTCTGATTCCAGTGCCTGTTCTCTAAATACTTTGTCGACATGATACCTTCCCGTCCGGAAGTATCGATGAGGTACTTGAAGTACGTGATTCCCTGTGTCGCTGCTGCACCGGTTGCCCGTAAACTGGCTTGCTTCGAGAGCGTCGAAGTCCAAGAAACAGAAATCGGCCTAGTAGTATCTTTTTCTGCAAAGTTTACCGACGTTACTCTGGTTTGCTCATAAACTAAAGCGCCGCAACTACGGGCGTGCTTGAGTAGGAGGTCATCAAACTCGGACCGAACCTGAATGGAGAAAAATGCCAAAAGCTATGGGTTGTCAGTATTTTGCGATTCAGAAAACTCTACTCACCACATTCCAAGAACTATTCTCTTGGCCAATGGCAACAAAATCAGTATCTTACATCCGATATGTCAGCCTTCCACATTGAAAAGGAAACCGCGATATCTGTGCACACACATGCTTCCTGTTTGTCATGATTGAATCGTATAGCTCCTCCCGGCTAAAATATGATCCCCTTAGTTCCAACAACGGAGAAGTTATCCTTGGAATGCTATGATTATCACCTTGCGAGTGAATCCATAATTTGCCACTTTTTCCTCAGCTCCAATAAAACGCAAGAAATTCCGGACTGAAGGCAAAAGTGATTCACCGACATGATAGCTGATATAAGAACGAGGAGGTCAGCGATCAAATTGTGGTAACATAAAACTTGAACACACCGCGGAAACGTAGCAGACTCGAGTATTGTTACGGTTATTCCTTCTCGTGAAAGAACAGAGGCAGCGTAGCTACCGGCAGGTCCACCTCAAGATATATGGGGAGCAGTTTCTTTTAACAAAAACGAACATGAACCTTACCTCCAATGATCAGAACATCTGTCGTCTAAACAATAAATTCTCCTTCTAACGGGCTATGAAGACTCTAGAGCTTCAGTACTCACGGGAGGCGGAAAGAGCGAGGGTGAAGTGTCGACTGTCATGATAAGAGTTTTGGTAGTCGGAAAGGAAGGAGAGAAGTTGGAAGAAGAAGAAGAAGCGGAATAGGAATAGTAAAGCAAACAGCGGCGAGGCGGATCATGATTCTGTCGAGGATTTCTTCTTAAATAAAGCCTCATGACTCATGGAACGCTCGTACGCGCTTAGGCGGCTAGGCCACTCTTGAAATAATCCACGCGTTTGTCGGCTGGGAAAAAGTGAGAAAAGGCGGTATAAAAGGCGGGTAGTCTTGTTTGTACAGACTATCTGTCAACTACGATCGAAATGATGATGATGATCGCAGCGATTAGTATGGCAGGACAGGGAAAAGCACCTTCGTATTAGGTCTTCCCCAAAGATATCAAAGATGAAGGGAACCTAGTGTGGATCAGTTTCAGGATAGACTCAAACTTCTCGATTAATGACAAGCTCAGAGGGTAGCGGATGCCAGCCTGCAGCGAGTAATACCGCATCCACGGCAGCTTCTGCAATATGTGTCTATCTAAAACGAACTGGGTTTAGTGTAGCGCTGCAGATGGAAAGCTTGCATTCGTTGTTTTGGTGCGTCACCGGTCACCAGCTGCACTGCCAGAGCATGTAGTAGGATATTATCAGCCAGGAGCATCCTGATTGATTGATCGGTAGTACTTATTTAGCACAGATAGATTGATTGGTGATTTTTCCAGAAATACTCCGAGTCGGCCAAGAATGTCGGCCCAGAACGGGTAGGCGACGGAACAGCGTGCGGTGCGGTACACAGGGACCGAGAAACCTTCAAATACTTGGTTGGTAAGACACGACTCGGAAAGAGTATCAGGAGCCTTTCACCGAGCGTTGTGAATGACGAAAAAAACAATCGCGCAGGTTAGTAGATTAATAGTACTACTAACTGTATACCTCTTCCAACCAGACCGGTTCATCCAGTACCTGAATTAAACGTCCAAAACATTCCAGGTCCACATTTGAACAAACAGAAACTGGTGTCCTGAAGAACGAACTGGACCTTGGTGCGGTAAAGGTAAGGGACTCATTGTCCGCCCGCGGCTTGTTTGTGACTTCATGATTCAATAGCTTGACGATGGTTTCTGTTGCAAAAAAGTGCATGGATGCACTAGCTGAAATGTATCCAAGTAATGAATGGTTTTGAGCAAATCAACTGAATCGTGATTCGTGAATGGTGGATGTTTGATGACGGAACAGCATTCTCTGCTTGGGGTATGTACGACTTTGAGTAGCAAGTGAATTAAAGTTAACCTGTTTCCAACAAATAAAAATAAAAATAAAAATAAAAATAAAAATAAAAACGCCGTCGAAGAATCTTCTCCTGAATCCTGATCATCATTTTTTTCTTTGATCCGACTAAAGTACTTTCGAATGGTCATCAGTGATATATCAACAATCACCGGTCGGTCGTGGTGAGATTATTATTTACTAACGAGCATTCAAGCCGCGAGCGCGTGAGCGGCCACCTCTAAGCATGCATATTGAAGAGGAACTGTCTACGTGGAATTCCGAACTATGATTGAAACAAAAATGTCGGAAAATAGGAGTTCAATCAGTTGTTCGTGACAAACCAAGCTATAGGATCGTGATATTATCAAGTAGAAAAATACAATCACCTTCAATTAGGAACGATGCAGAAGAGTCTCTTTCTCTCTCAAATCCGCCCGCATCAAATTAGAAGAGATCTGGAGCAAAAAGAGGTGATGCTTATAGCCAAGGAGCTCGCCATGATGAGGTTAAGTAGTCGTAACAGTCGTAACAGGTGGTAATACTTGTTTTGCAGTCCTTGAAACAACGAGAAGCCAGATCAAGTTCCATTCCATGTACACAAACATCTCACGAATTGCCATCCGGTCTTCTACCTATCAAGCGCAGCCTTCACGTTATCCATGAGCTGATTCGGATTATCCCAATGAACCTGCACAAAAAAGGGTTAGAATGGACTTCGCGTCCGAGCTCTCGGGGAATCTGAACATACAAAGTGGTTTGCGCCCGGAAGCTCAACAAACGTGATTGGTCGCGCTACATCCCCCTGACTTACCAGCTTCTTGTATCGAGATTCGCTCTCGAAGAAGCTGTAGACGCAATACCAGTTGGATGATTTACACGCAAAGAAGGTGACGGGGAGACCCGGAAGGACTGTCTTTGCCAATTCTGGATCAAAAAGGGCGCGCTGAGTCTGATTTCCAAGTTCCGACTGCATCTTGAACACTAGGGAAAGATCAACTCGATCCACAGGGCTTTTCTCCACCATCTGCTCTCTTTCTTGCTGCGTGACATGCTTCACGGAAGGATCGTCGCCGTGCTTGCGGAAATCGAGGTCTAGAAGGTTTCGGGCATCGTATCCGGGGTGAACGTAATACTCGCTAACCCAAATCCCAAAGTTGGCCACCTTAGCCTCGAGGGTCGTGAAGTCCGGATCTCTAAATGGGTGGTAACCATTTGTAGGTATTGGGTAACCCAGGGAGGTAAAAGGTGGATCTGTATTATAGTGGTCACAGTAAACGAGAAACTCGGGCGTGGAGAGAATAGAGACACTTGCCATAAACGATTAGTCGCCGCAGATAAGGCGCGAGTTCAAGGTACTTGTCCTTCGATATCGCGTCCGGGTGACCCAGCAGAGAAAGCGTGACATGATTTCCCATCGACCATCCCATCAAGGCAATACCTCCAGCCTTTTTATCACTCGATGCCTTTGGTATATCGTGACTTTTGATAAACCACAGCAGAAAGTGAGCAAGATCCTTGCCAACTCCTTCCAGAAACTCCTTTTTTCCACCTTGGACGAGAGCGAGATCATCATCCGAATACAGTGACGAACCCTTTTTTGAAAGCGAGATGAGGCTCTGTGTGAGCACTTGTTCTCATTCCATTATCGGTTTTGACAAACTGACCCTGTAGTCTCGCCGAGTGAACAGAACGGTGCGCATCCCGTGTTTCGAGCCTATACTTGGTAGACGGGAGAAAGTACCTAGAAAACACGCTCAGTTTCTGGCCCTTTTGCTTGGTATTCGGCGTAGGACTCACCGCTATTGAAAGATGTTCCATGTACAATGACAAGCGTAGTATAATCGCTGGAATTAGGGACTGGACCAGTATCGGAGAAGAGAACATATTCTCCTTCATCGTTGACAGGACCGTTGGGCATCGTAATTGAGATAAGGGATGAAAGGGATAATAGTCGTGTCTGGATGAAAGAAGGAGTTGGAATCGAAGAACAATGAAGGTGAATCAGATTTCAGGCCGGACCAGGCGGACCTGGACTGCCCGAACTCCGAGTCCCGATGGCAGCACGGCTATTCGGCCAAGTCGACAACATCAATCAATCAGTGCCATCAATCAGTGCCATCTAATCAGTCATCAGTCAGCAATCATCAAGGCCTGAAGATCTGCGAGAATGAGCAAGCAACTGTGCCACACACGGCCAGTACTAGATGGGCTACAGCCGTTCGTAGATGCCTCAATCGTATCACCTCCTACTAGTAGGTGCGCTGGAAACTGATAATATAGCTCTTCTACGGTATTATGACTGCTTTTTCTTCATCGGGTATTGCCCATCACTGTGGCACTGGAAAGCTAGGCGACACCGGAAATCAAGAATCTAGAGCAATTTGACTAATCAGACAAAAAACTTTTTCAATCAGTTGAGCTCGGGGTTACCCACCTTCCACCGAACCACCATTCCGAGTTTTTTCCATTTGACCTGTGCGTCCTTGCGTCCTTGTCAACGTCTTGTAGGAGCAACCGAGCGACAGAGCAAGTTCTCACCAATTCCGGGATCGGGGTGAGGAGGCAATTATCAGATGCGATGCGATTCAACCAAAGGCTGTTCAAAATTTCTGACAAGTAACAACGGACGTACGGAAGAGCAGTGTGATATCGCGAAGCGAAGTTCAACGACGCCCTTGAAGTCGTAATGAAACCCATACGAAACACAATCATATCCGTATCCAGAGGTAGAAGATACCAAATCAGAGATATGACATTTTCTAGCCGAACCGGTTCGCGGAACCAGGTGCATCGGAGGAAAGTACCTTTTGCAACAAAAATCAGAACTTGAAAATTTATCCAACTTTCTAGGCTCAAGAGTCGATTGCCAAAGATTGAGTTGATGCGATTTACTGCTTTGATTCTGCTTTGACGAGCTACATATCCTTTACCTTGACGGGCAGCCCTATAGGTAGCCCTGAGTGCAGCGGCTTTCTCGGCGGAATTGATATTCTGATCCAAATCAACGATAATTTCGCGATGATGCAATTGTTTTGCGTACATGCGTGAAATCATCCAAAGTACGACTTTCCAAGTTAGGAAAGTATACTTGAGAGCTGAGACGAGCCCTAGTCGTCAGTTAACAAGTTAGGCAACTATGTGTGCGATTACTCGAGGGTTGGACCATGCGTCCTAACTCTGTTTACCTTGGTCGATGGTAAACCATACACATCTTCATATAGATGGCTTATGAGAACTTGGTCCTAACTCTCGGAAGTTAGCAGACTCACCCATAACCCGCCAAGGGTCTCATATATAAGCTAGTTACTGGCTTCGTATCAAGGGATCGAAGACCTGCGAGGCTATTTGACACGTGGCACTTATTCCAGTGGCTCTTATCGAGTTCTAACTTGGTTTCACCCGAGGTACTATTCGATGATACTGAGTACTCGTACCAGATGGAATGAAAAGTCAAAGAAATGAAATGATATGATATGCTTAAGTGTTGATACATGCAACATACATGAAAAGATATGCAACGAGAAGCTAGAACACTTCAGACCTCAACGAGGGAATTGTTGGAAGTACCTTTGAGTACGTTGGGAGAGTTAGGCCGTAGTCCACAAGGACCGGTACCGACATTCCGATGCCAGCTCAGTTATGACTCAAGCTATACTGCGGAACTAGAGACCGGAGTGTGGCTAAATGATGAAGGAATTATCAGGACGCTCTAACTCTGCTCTGGACAAGTTAGCCGATCCGTTTACCCATCCGATTCATCGGACCTCTTACTCGAAATGGAAGGATCCTACGAAAACCAGTTAGGAAGGACTATCCAGGTGATCGGTTTACATGGAATTGGAAGTGGAGTCGACGTTTCAACATTTTCTTGAATATTATTTTGGGTTTGAGGATTTTAGTATTATTTATTATTTTACAGTATATATACTCCGCACGTATGTATCCTAACTCTAGATTACCCAGTGCGGATCTCACCATACATTATATTTTGCTCAGTATCTGCCGGAGTGGGCGTCTGAGAAGTGCAAACCAGCGAGAAAACTCCTGTGTAGCCAATAATAAAGAAAAGAAAAGAAAAGATACGAAATTTGCCCGGTCAAGGTTGTGGTGAACTAGACTGCGTATATACCAAAGTTGGAAAGTCGAGGTCGATTGCCCTAGCTCCCTCGCATTGTGCTAGTCCGGTTCAGGTTGTGGTGAACTAAACCGAGTATATACCAAAGTTGGAAAGTCGAGGTCGATTGCCCTAGCTCCCTCGCATTGTGCTAGTCCGGTTCAGGTTGTGGTGAACTAAACCGAGTATATACCAAAGTTGGAAAGTCGAGGTCGATTGCCCTAGCTCCCTCGCATTGTGTTAGTCCGGTTCAGGTTGTGGTGAACTAAACCGAGTATATACCAAAGTTGTCCTATCTTCGTTGGGAAGTTGAGCCCTTGCCCCCCTTCGTCGATCTATCCAAAGTCCATACGAGGAAGTTGAGCCCTAGCCCCTTCGTCACTGGCAAAAGTCCGTTTCGAGTTTGGTTTGAGTTAGGAAGGCCAGTGCGCCCCTACTTTGACTGAAAGCGATCCAAAGTTATACCAAAACCTAGTTAGGCTACACCGTAGTCGAACGCCGAAGCAGTTGAGCCCTAGCTCCTGTGGATAAAGAAAGATAAAAGTGATAGATTCTTGCGGAACCCGCGTAACCTTTGACAAGCACACTCGCACCTTTATAAATTTGATAAGGCGGAACCCGTCCTAACTTACCTAAACACGTTTTTGGGTTTAGTTTTGGTTTTGGGTTGTGGTAGTTGTGATCCCACGCACTGCGCGTTATCTGGAGCCCACCGCGAGGGGTTCTAAAAGAATCTATAGGCCTAAAAGCCACAAAAACCCTTTGTACGTTGCGAAAGCAAGATAGGCGAACCATCGTCGAAGCGTAATACTCGGAATTCATCTCGAGTTCAAATCGTTGACTTTGGGGAGTTAGATCGTGTCGAAGCACGTCAAAGAAAAGCAAAATCAGTGAACCCTTCGTCAGATAACAGAGGGCGAACTCGTAAAGCAAAAGAAAAAGCAACAGTAGACGAACCAGAAGGTCCTTCTATTGGAGCATACCCAAAATCTCCTGCTGTACGTTCGGCGTCTCAAGACGACGACGACCAGTTTAGAGAACAACCAGAATCACCTTTAACACCGATCGGTGAAAGTCCTAACTCTAATAACGAGCAAGGACCGAATCCTTTCAACTTCGAATCAATCAATCTCGCCTCTACACATACCCCAACACTTTCTTTCGACTATCCGTCTATTTTCTCGTCTTGGTTTCAGTCTTCCTTTCCGAATCTCAATCTCTCGCATTCTATCTCGTCTACTTCTCATCCTATCTTACAAAAATCGAAAAACATGTCAAATCGGAACAATATTCCCCAGATTGGGTTACCAACCCTTTCGAATGATGCGGTGACTCAGTTGGCTGCTGCAGCCGAAAAGTTACCGAAGTTATATAAGACCCCACCTATCTTGAATATCGAAGACCCAGTCGGAGTTATTCAATGGTTTGAGGCGGCAGAGTGGATCTTTGATTCAAACGGCATTACGTCGGACGATGCGAAGTTAAAACTAGCTCTGGATTGGAGTACATATCCGACCAGAAAGCTATTTATGGGCATGAAGAGTGTTAGGACGCCTAACTACGATGAATTCGTAAAAGAGGTCCGAAATATTCTTCCTGAAGAAATGTTAGATGTTGCAGGGTCAATGTACGAGTTAGACCGAATTGTCAACGAGTACGAACCCCTGAGTATAAGGCAGAAAGCCGAGTTTCGACTTTATAATGTTCTGTTTGTAACAGAATGTGAAAAGTTAATGACGGATCGACCCATCCTAGCTAATAGGGATGCGGTACGCACCTATCTGAAGGTATTCGAAGAGAGTACTCGAAGTATGGTGTTTGATCAAGTTAGGAGAGATGTAAAACCGGCAACGATCGGTAATCGAAGAAAAGAGGATCCTATTACGCTTAAAGAAGCTGTAGCGGCAGCGGAAAAAGTCTTCTCCTTGTCGAACTACGAATCTATATACGGCCTAACATCCGTAAGGTCGTCGGGTATTGGTTCTACCAACCCAGAGTCGTATAGACGAAGCCAGATAGCCTATCCACTCACGTCGGGTCTACCTGCCCAGTCGAACTTTGACTACCTTAAAAGTGTCAGAAAGATTAAGCAGGAGAACGATGTTGAAGGAGGCATCTCAGATTTGTGGAAGTCCGCTTCCAAAGATAGTGTTAATGAGAAAGAGAAGTTAGAGTTCGAAAAAGAGCGTCTAGCATCTCAACAAGATGTTAATGAAGCATGGCTAAAAGAAATGCGTCAAATGACATTGAAAGTTGGCGAAGGTCTTAGTACGGTGGCCTCTCTAGTTGGAGCAGCTGTTTCGCAACGGCAGCCTAACTTAGAAGGAAATCAGAATCGATACGGATTTAATCAATCCGGACCCTCTGGATCAAGTGCTCGATATGGGAACACCTATTCGAACACTGGTCCTCGTCAATTGCTTTGTTTCATGTGCCGAGCAAAGGATCACTTGTTAGCAGCGTGTCCTATTTATCAGGATTACGTTAAAAGAGGATGGTTAGTTCCGGAAGGCAACGGTTCAACTCGTATGAAATTGCGGGATGAAGTTAGGATGCCTCGGGATGACGAAAATACCCCTCGCTACAAGTTAATCGAAGATATAGCTAAGGCCCGAGGTTGGGGCAAGGCAGAATCTTACTTTGCAAATATGGTTGACGAAGAAGAAGATGAAATGAATCGTCAGCTAGATTCCGAGGATCAAGTACAAGTCCTCTTACGCGAATTAGCTGAGGCTAAGAACGCAATGTTGCAGATGAGCCACCAGAGGCCATCTGAAGAAGTTAGGCGGTTTAACGAACGATCCTATCCGGATCATTCACAAAATGGAGACCGTCCTAGCTTGGGAAAAAACTATTAGACTCGATGAAGGAGCCTAGACCTGGTCGTGGTATCTACCAAATTGGAAGAAACCATGCTAGCTCGTTTGTGCAGGCACCGGAGAGTTCTTTCAGCAAAAAACCCAATAATACAAACAATGATCGAAGGGGACCACCTCCGGGACCTCTGAAGTCGGCGTTTAAAAAGAAAGTCGCATTTGATGGTGTGCTTATGCCTCCCAGAGATAGATTTGATGGTATTCCTAACCGGAATTTCCGTCGAACTAGGGACACAAGTACGGAGATTGAAAGTGAGCCCGCGGAGAAAGTTAGGACGGAAGTAGTATCAAAGGAACAGCCTAGTGCTGGTTATGGGGACATCAGACCGTCTCCTGCCACTGCGAAGCGACCTTTTGACGATGTCCGACCTATCACCTTCCGGCCACCACCTGAGACAGATGTACGGAACCGTCGTTCTGAAGTACCTAACTCTCAGGCACTGGATCAATCTCAGCCGTCTCCTATGTCAGAGGAAAGAGAAAAATCGAAACAACCTAGCTATCGAGTTAGGAACGAATTGTTTAAGGATGGTTTAGCAGAAGAAGTAGCTACCAAAGTTTTGGAAGGCACTGTTCAGCTATCCATCGAAGAGATGCTAGGGATTTCTTCGTTAGTGAAGAAAATTCTGGAAAGGAAACTCAAGAATCGACGAGTTGAGCCTAAACGGGGAAAGTCAGCATATGTAGCTGTCCTAACTGATAACGGCGAGACTGAGATTCCGGAGATGCCTACAGGAGTATTAATGCGCGGTAATTATATCGACATTGATGACCTAGCTCTCGAGCCAGAGATCATGTTTGAATATCTGTCCGAAGCAAGGGATGGAATGCCTATAGGATCTTGGGTACAAAAAGATGTGGTGGAATGTTTTCATAATGACCTACCCATCGACGACGAGAGACGCGATATGATTGTTGTAGCTGGAAACAGCAAAGGACTACGATCAATTGCGGCTCGAATCAATCATAGAGACGAAATTGTTGAAGGAATCTTAGATTCTGGATCGCAGATTGTCTCGATTGATCGTTTAGTGGCTACTCAGTTGGGCCTAACTTGGGACCCCAACGTAACTCTTCAAATGCAGGATTCGCATGGAGGGTTGGGTAGAACTGAGGGTTTAGCTAGGAACGTCCCATTTACATTTGGTGACCTTACTATCTACCTACAGTTGCACGTTCAAAATCGTGCACCATATATGTTACTTATGGGAAGACCATTCGATGCGTTGACGGAAAGCAATGTTAAAACCTTTGCTAATGGTGACACGGAACTCACAATCACTTGTCCTAACTCTAAACGGCAGTGTGTAATTCCTACGTGCATCCGTGGCAAATTAGCAAATGTCATGAAAGTTGATACTTCGAGATATGAGGTGCCTAACTATAAAAATATGTCTACACCTGAAGAGCCACGTAAACCAGAGCCAGATGGAAATTTTCGAGCCTCGAAGATCTGACTAGCGATCAGGGAGAGGAGGAAATCGCTATTGGGTTCCATTTTAATGAGCAGGGTGAATTAGAAGTGGATGGTTGGCGCCAATCCGAAGGAAAACAATTTACGAGGGCAGAACTTGCGGAATCGTACTGGTTGGCATCTGAAGAACAAGTCCGAAAGGAATGTATGGATGGTGCCGCCATCGAATCGTATTTGCAAAAGTTAGGACCAGTGTGGAACGCAACAGCGTCACATCGGACCTATATGCAAACTGTCAAATCGGGACAAGACGTTCCTATGAATGAAAAAGTAATGGAAAATAATGAAGAAACAACTTTTACGCTATGTGATACGTTTATGACATTTGAGGCAGACGATCAAAATCTGTCCTATCTTATGAAAAGCGAAGAGAAACCCAAAGTTTCATGGAAATCTTTTAAACGATTAGCTCGACAACCTGTTCCAGGGAAGAAAGGTTTTAGAGAACCGTCGGTTTACGTTCCTAGAAAGAACAAACCAAGACAGTCTCAAAAGTACGAGTTAGTAAGAGTTTATGGGTCGAAAAAGTACAAGCCCGTCGCTCTTAAAGTTAGGCCGGTGAAAGCTGAATTATCTGAAGAATTTCGGATAAAGAGGCATATAACTGGGGAACCATTGAAAGATATGCCGGAGCTACCTATCAATCCTCCAGATTTCGTGCCAACTGGACGATATACTCAGGAGAGGATGGAAGCCTTGGACAAATCTCACGACGATGGTTTCTTATGGCCTGAAGAAAGGAAGCTCATGCATGAATTTATGAGACTTCAAGAGAAAGCATTTGCGTGGTGTCCGGAAGAAGGAGGAACTTTTAAACGAGAGTTCTTCCCTCCAGTTAGGATACCAACTCAAGCACACGAGCCATGGGTGGAGAGAAATATTCCGATCCCACCTGGAATCTATGCCGACGTGTGCAAAATTATTAAAGATAAGATAGATGCAGGAATTTACGAACCATCGAACGCTAGTTATCGTTCCAAGTGGTTCTGTGTCCTGAAGAAAGATGGAAAGTCACTTAGGCTAGTACACAGTCTTGAACCGCTGAATAAAGTCACGATTCAACACTCTGGCATACCTCCAGCTACTGCAGATGTAGCTAGGCACTTTGCTGGACGAAGCTGTGGAACAACCTTCGATGTTTATGTTGGATACGACGAAAGGGAAGTAGAGGAAGAATCCCGAGACCTCACTACCTTTCAAACGCCGTTTGGTGCACACCGGTTGGTAAAATTGCCCATGGGGTGGACTAATTCGGTTCCTATCTTCCATGACGATATGACATATATTTTACGAGAAGAAATACCGCATGTAACATGGCCATACGTTGATGATGTACCAGTTAGGGGACCAGCTACTCGTTATGAGCTCCCTGACGGTGGATTTGAAACAATGGAAGGCAATAAGGGAGTTAGGAGGTTCGTTTGGGAACATTTCCAAGATCTTAACCGGGTCGTTCAGCGTATAAAGTACGCTGGAGGAACGTTCTCGGGACCGAAAACCTTTATATGTCGACCAGAGATCGTTGTAGTTGGGCATAAATGCACTTACGAAGGTCGAGTACCTGAGGATAAGATTGCAGAAGTCGTCCTAACTTGGCCTGCATGTAAAGATAAAAGCGATGTTAGAGCATTCTTGGGGACTGCTGGTCAGCTTCGAATGTTCATAGAAAATTATGCAAAGAAAGCAGAACCTTTAACTCAACTCACTCGTAATGTTCCCTGGGAATGGGGACCGAGACAGGAGTTAGCCATGAGGTTACTTAAAGAGGGAATTCAAAAAGCTCCAGCTTTACGTCCGATCAATTATGAATGGGATGTTAATCTGTCTGTCGATACTTCGTACAAGGCGGTAGGCTGGTACCTTTACCAAATTGACCCAAATGATCCTAAGAAGAAATTCTTTAATTATTTCGGGTCCCTAACTCTAAATGAGCGAGAGGCACGATTCTCTCAAGCTAAGCGAGAACTATATGGATTAAAACTAGCCCTTGAGGCAAGTTATTACCAAATTTACGGGAGTAGACGCCTAACTGTTGAAACCGATGCAAGTTATATTAAAGGCATGTTGGATAACCCCAGTTGCGGTCCAAATGCGACTATAAATCGCTGGATCGAAGATATACGAAAATATCACTTTGCATTAGTACATGTGAAAGGAATCAAGCATGGATCTGACGGCCTATCTCGTATTACACCGGGTGGCTGGCAACCTGCTCGACCTCCAATCAATCCAGAAGACTATAATGACGAAGATAATGGAGAACCAATTCCGTTCTCAGTAGCAGAACAGGTTGAGGAACTACCATACGACTTCGATGAATTTAAAGACAAAATTGATCCTCGAAGTGGCTTCCTAACTATGGATGTCTATGCCACAAGCATTGATGATTTTGAAGATGACCTGCAAGCCTATGTTGACGACGAACGAATGTTCGAGTTCAAAAGGCATCAGGTGTATGAGGACTCGGGTATGCCTATAGCGGTGTTTACTCAGGATTTATATCCAGAGGAACATGGAGCGTTTGATACTGAAAACCCTTATTCGGTCAAACACCGTACGGAGTTAGGCAACCTTTACGATGAAATGTTACCAAAGATTAAGGAGTGGCATGACGATCCTAACTCGGATTTGTTCGCCACCATGACGCAGAAAGAAAAGGTTAAGTTAATGCAAAAAGCTAAGAAATTCTTTGTTGATCAAGGAAGACTGTATAGGCGTCCTAACTCTTCGGAAGGATTGCCGCAGTTAGTCGTTGATAGAGATAAAAGAATGCGAATCCTCTTTGGAGCGCATGATAGTGTGGGACATAAAGGATCCTTTGCGACCCAAGAATTGATTGAGAAACGATTCTGGTGGCCAGAGGTAGCGAAGGACGTACACTGGTACGTTTCTTCATGTGTACCATGTCAAAACAGGCAGATGCGTTTAATTAAAACGCCTCCTAACTTGACACACACGCCGTCTCTATTCCAAAAGATACATGTTGACACGATGGTAATGTCTCCTGCGAGTAATGGATGTAAATATATTGTCCATGCCCGAGATTCATTATCATCCTGGTCAGAAGCCCGTGCTCTTAGACAGGAGAATGCTAGGACACTGGGTGAATGGTTCTTCGACGATATTATATGCAGATGGGGGTGTCCTGACGAAGTGGTCACGGACAATGCACCCCAAATGAAGAATATGTTGAGTTGGCTAGAAAATAAGTACGGAATTCGAGGAATTCGAATTTCCCCTTATAATTCACAGGCCAATGGAAAGATTGAACGGGCTCACCTTGATATTCGGCAAGCTTTAGCCAAATCTACAGGTGGAGACGTATCTAAGTGGTTCTACTTCCTTAAACACATCTTATGGGCCGATCGAGTAACGCCTCGTCGTGGTCTGGGATGTTCACCGTATTTCTTGGTGACTGGAGCTGAACCTATCTTACCATTCGATATTGTTGAATCAACATGGTTAGTAGACACACCAAATCGTGTCCTAACTCGTGAAGAACTCATTGGCTTACGAGCCAAAGCCTTATCGAAGCATCGTACCTTTGTACTCAATATGATTGAGCGGGTGGATGAAACAAAGCGAAGAAATTTAAGGATTTTCGAACAGAAAAACAGGCATGTTATTAAAGATTGGAATTTCAAACCCGGACATCTAGTCCAAGTTAGGAATACTACAATCGAAAAGAGTTTAGATCGGAAAATGTATCTACGGTACAAAGGACCGATGGTAGTAATTCGTCGCACAAAAGGAGGATCATATATTATTGCCGAAATGGATGGTACCGTCTTAAAAGAGAAGGTCGCCGCATTTCGTGTAATACCTCATGTTGCTCGTAATGAACCCATTGTTCTGCCAAAGAACATTCACGACTTGATCGACCTAACTCCAGAACAGTTGCACGCCCTAGTTGAAGATAAAGATGATGAAGAACACATCTGGAATGATGACTTCGCATTCAACAGGGTGCCTAACTTAAATCTGGACGGTGGTGAATCAGATGATGAATTGCAGGAACTGGCTTCGTCCGAAGACGAAAACTAGAGTTCTGGAATAATCATTCTAGACCATAAGCGGAACAAGCATTGTTATTGTTAAGTTAGGCCAGTTAAGCGAAGGTGGTATAACAATACTACTTGATAACTCCGACGTTCAATAAAGAAAAATGCAACGTTATAAAGAAAGAAAAAGTCAAAAGAAAGGACCTATAACGAAGCTAAGAAAAGTTATATAAAGAAATGAAGTTAGGACGAGGATTCAACTATGAAAAAGGAAGATTACACACGAGAGCGTTGTACAATTCCTCCACAAAGGGACGGAAACGCTTTTGCTTCGTTAGAGAAGGTGGATTCTTCTCCGGTCGAGGGTAAACCCGACTGATGGCAATGAAATGCTCATGAAGAGCGTCATAAGCTTTGCTGATACCCTGGAGAGAAGGATGAACTTCCTTCCCTCGAGATAGGATCTTCGGTTTTGGCATGAAGACAAGTAAAGATGATAATGCGCAAACGGATACGATTTAGTTTGGGGAACTGGAAAATTGTTAGGACCTTTTATAGGCAGCCAGTTCATCATCTTGGGTCGTACCAACGCAACTGAGGACAGTTGAGATCTTTAGTTTGGGGGAGGAGACCCGGAAATTTTGGAAAAACAAAATGTCCAAAACATTCTAGACACTCCAAAATTCCCTCAATTATTGGTCCTAACCTACAGCCGAGCGATCGAGCACAATCATGCATTTGGAATAGAGTTTTATTACTTATCCGGACATGATTAAGGCTATAAAATGACAAGAAAAGGAATATTGCTGTAAAAATATGTGGAACGAGTGCGATAGGTTAGACGAACTCGGAACTTATGAAATACAAGTTTCGGACCGTCCTAACTTAGTGGTCACACAGGAAGTCCAAGAAAAGATTATATATTCGGATGACTCGTAAAAGAGCCACCCGGAGCAAAGTAAAAATACAAATTTTACTCTAAACAGGAGTCCTAGCAACGTTTACCTAGGAATACCTGAAAGAGCGTTCAGACAATATAAAAAGAAAATTTACAAAGAGCCGAAGGTACCACGAAATTGGCACCCTCGACTCGACCCATGCGCTATGAAAAAGCCTACACGATCGACTAGTCCCTCGACCCAGACCCATCAGCATCCGCGATCCCGATGTCTACCACTGATTCACTCGCGATAGCAATGCTATCCTCTAGGAGGGTAGCAGCCGAGGAATCGGGTAGAGCGGTTAGGAAGGAGTTAGGAATGGGAGAGGAAGGCCCAGGAACCTTGTCGAGCAAATCTCGGACAAGTTCCAGCCATTCTTGGAGAGTCCGGTCGCCGGTTTCGATCTTGCTGAAATTGAGGGGACTATTCCAGTTGAACACGGTAGCGAGGAAGCTAAAGTGTTCGTAAGAGAAGCGAGCCACCGGTTCGTCTCCCGCGGTAGATCCCAGACTCTTGAGAACGATCATTGGATCGCTCATGCTGTCAGAGAACGAACCAAAACACTGTACGAAGTGTTCGGTTAGGCGATCGATGGCCTTGACTTGGGAATCAAGCGCCTCGTGAGCCATCATGAGCGCGGCACGAGCGTCCCGAGCAGTCTCAAATTGAGCTTGGGCATCTAAGTCAGAAGAAAAACGAAGTTAGGAAATGATTATGCAAAAGAATAAGAAAAGGACATACTGTTGGGAGCAGTTTTAAACTGCTGGATCATGGCGTTCATGACCGGCAGCCCTTCCTCCAAGTCCAAAGTCTTGAGACATTTCGTCTTGTTGGCCTGACAGGTCCCACAACGGATGTGTGGCTTCTCGTAGTTGCAGGTAGTCTTCAGACGAATGCATTCGGTGCATCGCTGATCGACACCAGACGGCGACAGGCGAGCTGGCTAAAAATGCTAAGTTAGGACGCGATGAAAAGAAAAGAATATGAAAAGTTACTTACCTGTGGAAGGGGATAGGCCATTTTTGGGATGTCGGAGTAGTTCATGTTGAAACTGTGAACTCCAACAAGACTGCCGACACCAAGGAGCCGTTTGTCGATGTTGACATGGGCAACTTGCGTCCTAAGCTTCGGACCGTTCTAGAAATGGAAGCAAACTATTAGTTAGGAAAAGACAAAGTAAATGAAAAACGCACCGTATTCGAGTTAGGCTCGTCGCCAAAGTTCGTTTCTTCGGGGACGAACTGCTCTGCAATCAAGAGGGGGTCACCTTTAGTGGTGACAGCGACACCTGCGAAGCCCGGGACTGGGGTAGTTGAAGGCCGATAAGAACCTGTCGAGACCTTCTCCCTAACTCCAGCCGAGGCTTTGGTTCGGGTTCGCTTTCCTTTCGTAACTGGCGGCGGCGATGAAGCCGGAGAAGGGGACTTGCGAGCCGCTGCGGCAACCACCCGAGATTTAGTTCTTGGTGCAGGGGCCGGTCTCTTGCTTGACCCAGGCTCAGGCTTGATGACGACTCCAGACATATGCTAAAGAAAAATGAAATGAAATAAATATTTTAAAGTTAGAAAGAAAAGCGTTATACCTGACGCATGGTACGCCGTCTAGGAGTACTTATCAGCGTACGACGCGAAGTATGAGAAGGAAGGACAAACTTTGCCGTAGGAACGGAGGATTTGACGCGTTTTTCTGAAAAGAAAATAGTTAGAATTTGCGGAATCAAGTTAGGATCAGGAACTTACTTGGGGACTCGTCCTCGTCTGGGTCCAAGACTAAATCCGTCTCCTCCTCGGCATCCTCCTCCTCCTCCTTGGCATTCCTGGATCGCTTTAAAGATCTTGATGGGACCTCGGGGAGAGCTTTACCCTTGCTCTTGCTTGCAGAGGGGTCTGACCGCTATATGAAAGAAGAATAAGTTAGGACGAATATACGACAAAGAAAGGGAACCGTTTACCTTCTTGGGGACCGAACTCGCCGCTACCGCCTCCTGGAAAGGATCCAGAGATGGGTAACGAGGTGTTGGAGACTTTCTAGACTCTTTTGGCTCTGCCTCCTTCGAAGAATCGTTGGAAGAACGAGCGAGAGGGGAAGTTTGGCCCGGGAATGTGAGCCATTCACTAGCTCTATCTCCTATGGCATTCCATAGAGATAAGCCCTCGATGTGAACGTCATCAAGTGGAATCGGGGGTTCGTCGGGATACTCATCGTCGGACAACTGAAATTTTCGCTGGACAAGAATGAAATGAAAAGATATTAGTTAGGATACGAAGAGGGAGATATTTGGAACTTACCTCGAGGTTTTCCATCTCCTCCTCTGAGTACTTCCAGCCTTTAAGCTGCGACGTTCTTTTGGACGAGTCGCCATAAGTAATGACAAGATACTGGGCCATGCCCTTTATCAAAACAGCAAAATTGGGACAGTTCGTGCACGAGGCCCAGAACTGGTGCATATAAGTCTAAAAAGGAATTAAAAAATTAAAAAGAAGCAATGAAAGGAAATGTGAACGTACCAGGGCAGGACGCGCCGTTGACAACGCCGATTCGATGCGAGTATGCAAGTCCTTTTCGGACGCTCGATTTCGCTGTGCAAACACGCTTTTGAACGCGCGGGATATCGAATTGGTGGCACGGTAGAGGTCGACGCCCTTGGCGTAAGTTAGGCCAGTGGCGTCTTCGACAGGCTTATACCATTTTGCTAGCTTTGCTGGGTAAAAGCTGGAAGGAGGGTCGTTGCTGACCAAGAAAGGGTCTTCAGTGGCAATGGACGGGTACTGATAGGCGTCGATGTTTTCGGGAGCGAAGTCGACGACGTCAAAGAAAGACAAGGGAGGTTCTTCTTTGAACTCGAAGCCCAAGGCCTCAACGAGCTCGTTGGCGGTCTTCTTCGAGTTAGGGAGATAGAACTTGGTGGGAGACATGGGGAAAGAGAAGAAAGAACGGACTTGTTCGAAATTTTCAACCGAGTCAGGCTTTATAATGAACTCCAACCCTAACCCATCATCAGATTTATACAAGATCTGATCTATAATAAATCCCGTGCTTAAAAGGAAGCCATACCGCGAAGAGCAGTATTATAACTGCTCTTTGAAGAGAAATGCGACGCCAAAGTGGCTGATACAATCGATTGGAAATAAGCTCGGAGATCAATTTGATTGACGAACCAATTTGATTGATATGAGTCTCGGGATCAAAGCGAGTACTATGGGAAGAGGCCGGACTCGGCAAGATATGATAAGAGATGACACAGAAAAGTAAAAGCGTGTTAAGTTCCTCTTTAAATAGTGCTAGGCACTTAGAGGTGGATGCACAGAATTGAACCCAGAGTTAAGCTATGACCGGGGACGGTCAGAACTTTTAGTTTGGGGGAGATGATGCGATTGTTTTGCGTACATGCGTGAAATCATCCAAAGTACGACTTTCCAAGTTAGGAAAGTATACTTGAGAGCTGAGACGAGCCCTAGTCGTCAGTTAACAAGTTAGGCAACTATGTGTGCGATTACTCGAGGGTTGGACCATGTGTCCTAACTCTGTTTACCTTGGTCGATGGTAAACCATACACATCTTCATATAGATGGCTTATGAGAACTTGGTCCTAACTCTCGGAAGTTAGCAGACTCACCCATAACCCGCCAAGGGTCTCATATATAAGCTAGTTACTGGCTTCGTATCAAGGGATCGAAGACCTGCGAGGCTATTTGACACGTGGCACTTATTCCAGTGGCTCTTATCGAGTTCTAACTTGGTTTCACCCGAGGTACTATTCGATGATACTGAGTACTCGTACCAGATGGAATGAAAAGTCAAAGAAATGAAATGATATGATATGCTTAAGTGTTGATACATGCAACATACATGAAAAGATATGCAACGAGAAGCTAGAACACTTCAGACCTCAACGAGGGAATTGTTGGAAGTACCTTTGAGTACGTTGGGAGAGTTAGGCCGTAGTCCACAAGGACCGGTACCGACATTCCGATGCCAGCTCAGTTATGACTCAAGCTATACTGCGGAACTAGAGACCGGAGTGTGGCTAAATGATGAAGGAATTATCAGGACGCTCTAACTCTGCTCTGGACAAGTTAGCCGATCCGTTTACCCATCCGATTCATCGGACCTCTTACTCGAAATGGAAGGATCCTACGAAAACCAGTTAGGAAGGACTATCCAGGCGATCGGTTTACATGGAATTGGAAGTGGAGTCGACGTTTCAACATTTTCTTGAATATTATTTTGGGTTTGAGGATTTTAGTATTATTTATTATTTTACAGTATATATACTCCGCACGTATGTATCCTAACTCTAGATTACCCAGTGCGGATCTCACCATATATTATATTTTGCTCAGTATCTGCCGGAGTGGGCGTCTGAGAAGTGCAAACCAGCGAGAAAACTCCTGTGTAGCCAATAATAAAGAAAAGAAAAAGAAAAGTTACGAAATTTGCCCGGTCAAGGTTGTGGTGAACTAGACTGTGTATATACCAAAGTTGGAAAGTCGAGGTCGATTGCCTTAGCTCCCTCGCATTGTGTTAGTCCGGTTCAGGTTGTGGTGAACTAAACCGAGTATATACCAAAGTTGTCCTATCTTCGTTGGGAAGTTGAGCCCTTGCCCCCCTTCGTCGATCTATCCAAAGTCCATACGAGGAAGTTGAGCCCTAGCCCCTTCGTCACTGGCAAAAGTCCGTTTCGAGTTTGGTTTGAGTTAGGAAGGCCAGTGCGCCCCTACTTTGACTGAAAGCGATTCAAAGTTATACCAAAACCTAGTTAGGCTACACCGTAGTCGAACACCGAAGCAGTTGAGCCCTAGCTCCTGTGGATAAAGAAAGATAAAAGTGATAGATTCTTGCGGAACCCGCGTAACCTTTGACAAGCACACTCGCACCTTTATAAATTTGATAAGGCGGAACCCGTCCTAACTTACCTAAACACGTTTTTGGGTTTAGTTTTGGTTTTGGGTTGTGGTAGTTGTGATCCCACGCACTGCGCGTTATCGGGATCCTCCTCGCTCACATAGAGGCCTCCCTTTGCATCATCCATTCCATCTCCATCACTTTCCGTATCGAGATCCACGTCCATTCTTGAGTCGTCCTGAGGAGGCCCACTTGCATCAGCTGCCGCAGTCTTAGAGCCCGGATATTCAGCAGTCCGGCGTGGAGGAGCATGAGAAGACCTCGAAGAAGTGGAGATGACTGCATTGACAGCAGCTTCGGCGGCAGTGGAAAAACAATGAGAGAGGTTTTGTGTTTGGAGGGAACAATGTTTTTTGTGAGCTTTGTCGCTTTTAAGTTGCAAATGTAGGTCTCTGTCTCGAACCCGGGCAAAATTTTTCTGGCAGACTGAACAAGCAAATGACATTTGAGGCGTATTAGAAGCAAAGTAAATTAGAATAAATTATGCGCCAGGCGCGGTCGTAGTCGAAGAGGAGAACGATCTCGTGATCAGATGGCTTGTGTCATCCGAATACCTAGTTACAGGTGTACAGTCACACAAAAGTAACTACTGATACATACATACGGCGTATATATCGTAAGAGTAGACAAGTTCAAACATGGATATTACAGTCATCAAGCATCTCCCGGGCTAACCTCCAGCGTTTCCCAACCATATCATCCGCGAAGGCAAGACCCAACAGCTCTGCTTCTGGACCAGTCCTGATTTCTCGAAATTGGAGGAGGTGTTGTAGATGCCACACTGTATGGATGCCGCAGTCATATGTGTTAGGCTGGAACGGAACCTGAACAGGAAAGAAGTTAGCACTAGTACGTTTGAGGCGGATCAACAAACGCGTTACCATGGTATGTGGCTCGCAAACCCATTCCGTATCTGGGTCATTTTTCAGACGTACAGGCTCCCCTCTTAACCTGCCAAGGACCTCGGCCAGCCATAAAAGCATCTTCACAAGCAGGATTTCAGTGATATCCTGAATCAGACGGCTTATGGCACATACCAGCATCAGTTGAGCATTTTTTTGAAGGGATATTGGTTTTTTGCGGTTTGTCGTACACGTCTTCTCAAGGCTATCACATATTTGGATACGTTTGAGACGGAAATCGATGAAGAGGGAGAACCAGTGTGAGGAATTTTCGTTGACCGGGATGAAGACTGAGTCCCAGCGCTCAATTTCCAGTGCTTTCTAAGTGAAAGGTTATCCAAAAAACGCTCCGAGGGTTACAAACAAACCAACGTACCAATGTCCTCCCACTCCAACGCAAGACCGCTCTTTCATCATCGGCTGTCAACTTGCCGCTCCTAGCAACCAGACAGGAATGGTCTGCGAAAAGAAGTTTGCCTGCGAAGAAAGTGCTGAGTCCGAGCGTGTTGGATTGGCGGCACCATTTTGCCACAAAGTAGTTGATTATCTCGTCATCCAACCAACGACCAACCCCAAGAGTGCTGAAATTTGTATTCGTAATGTAGGGAAGTTTTCCTTCAAAGTGGTTTTGGGCACCGTTCCGAAACTGCGTAGGTCAGAATGAATGAATTTAATCGCTTATGAGTACAAACCTTTGCCATTAGATTGTTTAGCCTTGCCGCCGTTACTTCGGGATAGTCATCGAAAGCCTTCAGTAGTGCTCGTTCCATTGCCTTACGCTTGGCGTTGACGGCATCTAGTACAAGCTGAAGATTCCGAAAAGCGACAAGGACGAGGCCGTCTGATGGTAGATATTCATGCCGCTGCAGACAAACGGTGAAATCCGCAAAGATTGAAGCTGCGCTTGAGAGCTTGGCCGAAAGTTCCGCGAGTCCTTTGAGATGAGTTTCCGAATTCGCAAAGAAGATTTCTTCGGGAGCATAAGCAGCGGTTGTATAGCGCTCGATATCCTCACTGAACTCCTCAGCCCGCTTGACCGTAAGCAAATGTTCGATTTTCAGAGTTGGTAACATGCGCTGGCAGTCGTGGACCAAATACGACAACTGGAGTATGTGGATGGCTCGGCATGTTTGGGTTAGACCAAAAGGGGGGCATTCAGTCAGTTTGCAATGGTGATGGCTTTGTTTGATGAAGGAATCCAGGAGTCGCAGGGTACGGGATCTGAGAGCGCCTCTACAATCATAATTTAGGTCAGGACAATATAGAAAAAGAAGAGGCCCACCGGGAGGATTCAGGCATTCTCCAATCCCAAGAGCAATGTCGAAGATATGAGTGGTAGGCCAGCAAAAGAAGAAAAAGACAAAAAGAGTGTTGGGCGTTGAACCGATAGAGAGGTAAACGAACGTAACCCTAAGACTGGGTTTAGACGGGTATATCGGTCTTCGCCAATAATTCCGACGCGGCCCGTGATTCCGTTCTGAACCGCCATCGCCATTGCGCCAATAAAACTGGTTAGTCCAGTATGCCTGCTAGTACGACCAGCTCTGATAAATAACCATTAGCAATAAACACCTACAAACAGTAACTTCTCCGCCTTCAGCACCAGCAACTCACCCACACACGCCATCACCATAATGATTTAATGCCCTATCTATGGCTGTCCAATTCTCGTTTGGATGCTATCGCTCAACCGATCAGAGGCGACGAAGCAGGTAGGCCAGTTTTTATTCACCTGAGAATCCAGCTGACTTTCAATGCTTTATCTCTACTGAAAAGCAATATGAAGCATGTTACAAGGTTGTAAAAGAAACGGTCAATCTCTCAATTCCTTCAAGTTATGAGCCTACTAGCGCCAAGTCATTGAGTCATGCATTTTTGAATGTTCATTCTCCGTACTAAACGCTGATCGCTCGAATGAATCTCGAACTCGAATTCACTGCCAACAGTATCTGGGCCGCTCCTCCTGTCATGCTGAATCCTTCAATGTTTAGTGAAGCCAGCAGGAAGACGGGTAGCAATATCCAATATATATCAATTATTGACTAGTAGTGGTACTATAGCGCAAAATTTATATGACATGTTTATATGCTACAACTCTGAACTAAAACCATGTAAATAACAAGATCATACCATTCAATAAAAGCATGTATGCATGGTACTATTAGGGTTGATAGTACATGAATGATATACACCCAAAGCAGCCTAAAGCACTTTGGGAGCACTTTAGGAGCACTCCCAAAGCAGCCTTAAAGCGTATGGGAGGGCCAGGATTTGGAAGGAAAGTCTGGGTGACCAGGAGGGCCTAAGGTCTCCAGAGAACTCTGGTAAGCATTTAGGCTCTCTGGAATTTATCCATTGCTCTGGGCCAACCGTGGCCAAGGGTACTTTTCCTGATGTAGACTTACCCGCCCCCATGTATCCAGAAAAGCTTCGGTTGGAAAGAGGTAGCTCATTGAAGTCGAGTCGCGGGTGACAGTGAGATAATTGAAGCTCACCGTAGGCAAGGGCTTGGTGGGAACATCATTTCCGGGGAAAAACACACTAGAAAGTAGCAGGATTCTAAGCACAAGTTTTCGATCATACCGAGTCCACTTCCACTTACTTTAAAAAGAGACAATCCTCAGGAGAGTCAGTAGCCGCCAAATCCCGTCTCACGAATGGATTAGTAGACGCGTTTCCAGAAGTCGCCTGGAAGCATGGATTCGGTCCAATATTGGCTTGCTGAACGGTGCTATCGTTGCTCGCCGGAGCTTGGGGTGCCCTCCAGCGCAAGTCACCTAGTTGGAGTACGAAACCGGGTCAATCACTAGCAGGTGCTGGAGCGGCGGACAGATGAGCACTAACCAATGGGAGCTGCGGCGTATCTTATTCCCAAGTAACTAGTAAGATTGTTAACATCGTCGAAAACACCCTGATATCTTGCGTATCCCAAATCAATGATGGGTACATCGTTGGGGGACTGTCCTAGAGCTGAGATACTCGATGCGACTGTCAAGGATAGCACCGTGAACAAGACAGTGATAACTGGTAGACTGCTGATTCTGGGTTTGGTCATCTTTACCTTGAGGGAAGAGGGAAAGAAGAAATGGCGCCTCGAAACTTGATTCACTTATGTATTGGAGGTGTAAGGTTCTGATGCATGGTTTGTAAGACATCACCCAAGTAGAAGAATAGAAGTGTTTCCAAAATCGAATCACTGGATATGAAATCCAGCTTCTGAGAGTATTTTTAACAATTCCTGGCAAGACATGAGGGCAAGAGCACACATGGCAACCTTCCACGAGAACATGTCTTTACAACAATGAAAGAAACGAAAATAAATTTGGGAGCTTTGCATTGAACAGCTACAGAGCTCGATCGATGAGTAAATTTAATGACAAGCTCACAAGATCGTCCAAAGACAAAGATAGTCAATGGAATGAACGAAGGTCGCCGGGTTTGCACAGCGAACACATTCATGCAAAAGCTGTAAATATACCCAAACGAGGACCTGACGATCCTCTTGCTTGCTACACTATGACTACTGGACAGTAAACGCTCCCACACTATCCCAGAAACTACCAAGTCATCGTCAGAGTGCGTAGCGGGGCAGGTAACAGTCATAAACACATACTTGCATCGTTCAATCAAAGCCGCATCAGTAGTCGCAACATGCACATCTGCAACATTGCCCGCAGTCACATTGAACACCATCTCCGTCTGGTCTCTTGAGTACAGATTCCATTGAGGAGTGATAGTGGAGTCAATCTTGTTATTCGGATTCTGGTTGATCACGAATGAGAGGAATCCTCCTTGGAATGCGGCCGAAAAGTCAGGGTTGTCCACTATGGTGATCCCCAGGCTGGATTGGTTCCATTCATTTTGGTCCTGATCTCATTCGGCAGTCACTCATACCTGGTAAAGTAATATCCTATGTCTTGCCCGTGAAATCCAGGAGGGATCGCTGCGTGTAAGTAAAGGTGAACTCTCCGTCAGACACCGGAGCCAAAACAAAGATGTACCGAATTCTCCCTGGAAAAGGAGACGGTGTTCAGCGGAACATTTTACAAGGCCAGGGCAGTACACACCTTGAAGCCATTATTCTGGAATGCATTCAACATATAGTATGTTGGGCAAATGAAGATAGCTGGGCAGAGGCAGAGGAATAACGGCGCATCAACTCCCCGCCTCGAAATCATAGTTGGTCAAAAAACTCACTTTCACCCATAATTAGATCATCCTGCTGGACCGGCGTTCCTAGATTCTGATACAGCTTCGCCGCTGTCTGAACTTGCGTCGCCGGTAATTGAGAGAAAAGTAAGCTCGTGTACAAGGATACATTTGTAATCGGATTCGACTGATCCACGAAGATGTCGCCTTCGTGGGCGTTGGTCACGGCGAGAAAAGCATTGCCATTCACTTTGCCTTGCTTAAAGGATAAGGTCGGTCTTTGGGTGATAAATGTGCCGTCGACGACCGGGACAAAAACAAAAGTTCCAAAGAAGCCAGCTAGGTTGATGTTGTTGTTTATCGTCTCGAGAGTGTTGGGGTCAACAGATCGGAGGCACGACAGTGTGTCAGAAGCAGCGGTACAGCTAAGACGGATGAATGTCTGGGGCTCTATTCGGAGAGAGAGTTGACTGACTTTGCTTGCTCGACCACTTCCGAGTAGAGAGACTATGAGTGCCGTGAGAAATGCCGACCAATTCATATACACATTACCGACCTCTGGAACGTTATCATTGTAATGATACTGAGATGGCAAGAAAGTCGAGCTTGTTATAGCTCCTCGGAATAGTTGCGGGGACGTCTTCCCACCATTAGCTACGACATGTTGGAGCACTGAGCCAGCACCTATAGATCAAAGTAAAATGAGTATACCCGTTTGTAGAGGTCAGGCGTTCGAATTCACCGGCAGATTCACCCCATATAGTGACCTTTGTAGGATCCCCACCAAACTTCGATATCTATACAGAAGCAAAGGTAGGTGAAGCTAAATAAATTGCGCAGAGAAGAAGGAAGCGCGTCTCACATGCCCCTGAACCCAACGTAATGCGAAATCCTGGTCGACTGGAACACATAATCAGAAACGTAGATACATTCTGAGAGTAACTCAGACTTACGTAGACCAGCATTCAGATTTCCATCCGATTTGACCTCTGATCCCGCAAGAAAACCTGAAGACACAGCAATTAGTACTGAATCCGAACGCACGAGGGGCCAAAAAGTACCAAAGAGACCAAGTCTGTACTGTATGACAACTACAACTATCTCATTATTAGATTCGCGCACAAAGTCACCCCCCGTATTGCCCGCTGCGTTGCCCGCTACATATCTAAAAGAGCCAATCGACAACGTCAATCAAGGGCACGGGGGCGCGAGGTATAGACTCACCCTCCTCCATGTATCCAGAAAAGCTAGTATGGAACAGAAAGCATTCGTTTGAGCCGACGTATGTATCCTAAGTGAAGAGCGATCATTGGCTCACCGTAGGCAAAGGCTTGGTTGGGACAGTGTCTCCAGGGAAGTAAACGCTAAATGAAAAGTAAATACACGAGATATGTTTAGACGCATGTGTGAATCACTTCAAGAAGAGACAGTCCTCAGGAGGCTGACCAG
>JAACJN010000265.1:0-56554 GCA_013368555.1 Collybiopsis confluens | reverse complement strand
GCAGGAGACTTCTTGAGCTGTTGCGTCTCTTCCTCCTCGAAGAATCGTTGGAAGAGGGAGCGAGCGGGGAAACCTGACCGGGGAAGGTGAACCATTCGTTAGCCTTATCTCCTATGGCATTCCATAGAGATAGGCCCTCGATGTGGAAATCATCGAGTGGAATCGGGGGTTCGTCGGGGTATTCGTCGTCGGACAACTGAAATTTCCGCTATGAAAAGAATGAAAAGGAATTCTAGTCAGTTAGAATAATGTGAAAGGACAATTGGGAACTTACCTCGAGGTTTTCCATCTCCTCCTCGGAGTATTTCCACCTTTAAGCTGCGACGTTCGCTTGGAAGAATCGCCGTAAGTAAGGACAAGATATTGGGGCCATGCCTTTATCACCACCGCAAAATTCGGACAGTTCGTGCACGAAGCCCAGAACTGATGCATATACGTCTGAAAAAGGAATATCAAGATTAAAAATAAGAAAAATGATAAAAGAAAAGAAAAACGTACTAGGGCAGGACGTGCTGCTGCCAACGCCGATTCAATGCGCGTGTGCAGATCGTTCTCGGAAGCGCGATTGCGTTGTGCAAAAACACTTTTGAACGCGCGAAAAATCGAGTTCGTAGCGCGGTAGAGATCAACGCCCTTGGCGTAAGTTAGGCCCGTCGCACCTTCGACAGGCTTGTACCATTTCGCCAACTTTGCTGGATAAAAACTTCGAGGAGGTTTGTTGGTGGCCAAGAAAGGATCGTCGGTGGCGAGAGCCGGGTATTGATACGCGTCGATGTTTCGGGAGAGAAATCGGCGACGTCGAAGAAAGAGGGGGTCGGATCTTCCTTGAACTCGAAGCCCAAGGCCTCGACAAGCTCGTTGGCGGTCTTCTTTGAGTTAGGGAGGTAGAGTTTGGCGGGAGACATGGGGAAGATAAAAGAAAGACTGACTTGGTCGAAATTTTCAACCGAGTCAGGCTTTATAATATCTTCGAACCCTAACCCATACCCATCATGATCGATGAATGATATAATCCATGACAGATCCCGTGCTTCTAAAGAAGCAATATCGCAAGGAGCAGTATTATAACTGCTCTTTGAAGGGAAATGAGATGCCAAAGTGGCTAATACAGTCGGTTAGAAATCGGTTCGGCGATCAAATTGATTGACGAACCAATTTGATTGATACAAGTCTCGGGATCAAAGCGAGTAATATGTAGCAGGCCGGACTCGGCAAGATATGATAAGAGATAGCACAGAAATGTAAAAGCGTGTTAAGTTCCTCTTTAATAGTGTTAGGCACTTAGAGGTGGATGAGCAGAGTTGAACCCAGAGTTAGGCTATGACCGGGGACGGTCAGAACTTTTAGTTTGGGGGAGATGATGCGATTAATTTGCGTTCATGCGTGAAATCATCCAAAGTACGACTTTCTAAGTTAAGAAAGTATACTTGAGAGCTGAGACGAGCCCTAGTCGTCAGCTAACAAGCTAGGCAACTATGTATGCGATTAATCGAGGATTGGACCAGGCGTCCTAACTATGTTTACCTGGGTCGATGGTAAACCATACACATCTTTGTATAGATGGCTTATGAGAACTTGGTCCTAACTCTCGAAAGTTAGCAGACTCACCCATAAACCGCCAAGGGTCTCATATATGAGCTAGTTACTTGCTTCGTATCAAGGGATCGAAGACCTGCGAGGCTATTTAACACGTGGCACTTATTCCAGTGGCTCTTATCGAGTCCTAACTTGGTTTCACCCGAAATGTTATTCGATGATACTGAGTACTTGTACCAAATGGAACGAAAAGCCAAAAGCTATGAAATGACATGATATGATACGACTTAAGTGTCGATATATGCGACATACATTAAAAGAAATGTAATGAGAAGCTAGGATACTTCGGCACTCAACGGAGGAATGGTTGAGAGTACGTCCAAGTACGTTGGGCGAGCTAGGCCATAGTTCACAGGGACCGGTACCGGCATTCCGATGCCAGATCAGTTATGACCAGTGTTACCATGCGGAACTAGAAGCTGGAGTATATCCAAAGGTTAAAAGAATTATCAAGGCACTCTAAACCAACTCTGGACAAGTTAGCCGATCCGTTTAACCATCCGATCCGTCGGACCTTTTACTCGAAATGGAAGAATCCTACGAAAACTAGTTAGGAAGGACTATCCAGGTGATCGGTTTACCTGGGAGTGGAATTGGGGTCGACGTTTCAACATTTTCGTGAATATTGTTTGGAGTTTGAGGATTTTAATATTATTTATTATTTTACGGTATATATACTCCGCACGTATGTATCCTAACTTTAGATTACCCAGTGCGGATCTCACCATACATTATATTTTGCTCAGTATCTGCCGGAGTGGGCGTCTGAGAAGTGCAAACCAGCGGGAAAACTCCTGTGTAGCCAATAAGAAAAGAAAAGTTACGAAATTTGCCCGGTCAAGGTTGTGGTGAACTAGACCGCGTATCTACCAAAAAGTTGTCCTATCTTCGTTGGGAAGTTGAGCCCTTGCCCCCCTTCGTTGATCTATCCGAAAGTCCATACGAGGAAGTTGAGCCCTAGCCCCTTCGTCACTGGCACAAGTCCGTTTCGAGTTTAGTTTAAGTTAGAAAGGCCAGTGCGCCCCTACTTCGACTAAAAGCGATACAAAGTTATATAAAAACCTAGTTAGGCTACACCGTAGTCGAACGCCGAAGCAGTTGAGCCCTAGCTCCTGTGGACAAAGAGAACCTGAAAAGCGATAGATTCTTGCGGAACCCGCGTAACCTTTGACAAGCACACTCGCACCTTTACAAATTTGATAAGGCGGAACCTGTCCTAACTTACCTAAATACATTTTGGGTTTAGTTTTGGTTTTGGGTTGTGGTAGTAGTGATCCCACGCACTGCGCGTTAGCGGCATTGTCAAGGTATTAGCAGCAAAGTAGTTGATTACCATCTGCAGTTCGTCAGAGGACAGGACAAAACGAAATTCAGACATGGTAGAATGAGGTCAAAGTTCAAACCCCATGTTAGGGTTTAACAAAAAAGGAAACCCGCACACGTCCGTAATTGGCTTGGGCAGTTTTGGCGTTTGGCGCGGGATTGTTCTATTTCTACCTTACTTCTACTGGTCTTCTTCAAGCCCTTCATGATATCTATAAGAGGCCTTTGCTTGCGTAGATAAATCCCCCTCCAAATTGGTTGGGGGTCGGTCCGGAGTACGACCGGCTTAGTTTGTCTCTGACTCACTGCATCAATTACACTCTTTCTTTTCTTCCCCTACGTATGCCAGCAAGGTAAGTGTCACAGCTTGCGTCTCTAGATGCATTCCTTGATGCTCATCCCCACTGTAGAGTCTCTGCAAATCGTAGGCTTCAATCCCAGGCCTCTCAAGTCCATCAAGGGTTCCTCGTTGAATACCTCCCATTCGGCACCACCTGCAATTGCGCTACTCAGTATCTACAGCAGGTCTCGATACTAGTCAAGAACTGTCAAGTTTACCTTCCTTTTATTTCCCTTCCCCGCTTGTTTGCGGTAGCAGATATTGCTGGGTTCAACGCTGTCTTGGATCAGACTTTTCGAATAGAATTTTCCCCTGGACAACACCAGCGTCTTTATGCTGACTTTGAGGCTCAGATGAAGAAGCTACAGGAACTTTCTCGACAGCTTTCAGTAGCAGCCTCTATCAAGCAGGAGTTCATGGCCGGTACACAGCACCACTTGATGCTACTGTCAGACCATCAGGCGCTTGTTGTTTTCGAAAACCTGCGCCTTCTTTTGGACTGCGTGCGGAGCAAACGAACGTCTATCGAAATTGACTGGTGGGAGGCCTTGGATCGATACCCGGGACAGACAGAAAAGATGTTGAGGGAACTAATGAATGAGGTAAGTCATTTGTTTTCCTGCTCCAGGACGTTGAAGAGACATTACCACTTCGGACTAGATCAAATACAGTCCGGACACGCAGTGGGACCAACTTTGCCATATCTCATATTCGCACTTTCGTAGCTTAGGTGTTGGCGGGTGGTTGAACGATGAAATCATCAACCACTTTGTGGAGAAATGGTGTAGCCAAGCTCGAACCACTCTAGGCCTCACAACCTTCTTTGCCCCCAAGTTTCTCTTTGAACAGAGCGCTTGCATCAACGCAAAGAGTGTCCTCACTGCCGAAGATGAAGCAGTTGCGTTGACTTGGATTCACAAGAGACAGGTGAGTTGCTCTTCCGTGTTCTTCCCGTGAATAAAGAAGCTGATTTTTACCTTATCTGGTAGAAAGCTTTAGGCCTTTTATCTTGGGATTCGGTCTTTATTCCCATTCATGAACACCATTCCCACTGGTATTCGGCCTACATTGACTTTCGCCTCAAACGCATCGAGATATATGACAGCCTTCAAGAAACCTGTATTAGCAACAGAAGCAAGCCCATCCCTCTCCGTAAGAACACAAAGTTGATGCTGGTAATGAGTATCTTTCGATCATTTTCTTATAATGAAACTGAGGTAATTTCAGGTCTTGATGTGGTTAACGGAAAAACTGGCTACTATGAGAGGGGATCCAGTCCGGTTGAGGGCCAATCTTTACACAGACTGGGTATGCGATCCTCACAGCAAGGTATTTTAAGGGATATAATCAGAGTGGTCTCTCATCCTCTAACACCTTTAATCCTGCAGGTTCATTTTCAACCAAATGGCTTCGACTGCGGCGTTCACACCCTTTGGCATCTTCAACATGTTCTCGAGTTTCGCGGAGTTAAACTAGGGCGGGATTGTACTGTGGATCACCTTTCCTTCACCGATAATATGGTTGGAAAAAGGATGAGGCTAGCCCAAGAGCTCCTCCAGGATTGTGAGAATTGAAGGCGGCTGGTCTAGGTTGTTAATATCTGACTCGTAGTTTATTCTTGTACTACCCTACGCATGTTGTTTGTTGTTTTTACGCCCAAAGAATGAATTATATAATCAATGAATATCTCAGAACGAGACCAGCATTCACCGTCTCACCGTCTCACCGTCTCACTGTCTTCAGCTTCCCCTCATATCTCTCGCACTCGAATCTAAGAGACTGCTATCTCTTCCAACAGATTAAATAATATTATGTTCGCACTTCTTTTTTTTTTTCAATAGTAATTCCTAATATTGTCGCAGTTATCATCTCAACTTGCTGTATTAATACCACTTCCAAATTGAATCGTTATACTTACGCCAGGATGGACCTCTGTTGCTCCGTGTGCAAGAAGAACTTCTCTCGCCCTCAAGATCTCACCAAGCATATCAGCCAGAAACAAGATCGTCAACATCGAAAGTGTCATCGACGTCTGTCCAAGGAGATCAGCAGCCGTTTCACAGATGCGGTAGATCAGGCTTATAGGTCAGCAGCCTCCCGTCAAAGCCGAGATGTACATGCAGCATTCCGAGTCCCATCCAATCAGGCTGTACATGCTCGGAAGACAGCAGCATCTCGTCGAGGCCGAAACGTCCCTTCACCATCCAGAGTCCAAGTAGAGTCTTTTGAAATGGACGGAGGGGAAGACTCTTCTGTTTCTTTCATGGATGTGGACGTTGTTGATATGGGTGCTGATGCTGAGGTCAAGGAGGATGAGGAGGAACAGCTACTCGATGAAGAGGGTAGCATTTTGTGCGAGACGGAAAATGAAGATGGTGAGGAGCAAAGGGAGCAAGACCTCTTGGAAGAAGCCATGAGCTCTGCAACAAGGGAGCTATACGGTGTAGACCTGGACGACGTCACCGAGTCCGACTATTTTAATTTTCTCCCAGAGCCTACCATTCCAATTACCCCCCCGAAGTCCAAAACAAAGCTAATGGGTCTCCATTAGCTTATACTCCTATACACCGCTCTCTAGTAGAGGATGAAAGCGACGGAAGAACTTGGCAGTGGCATCCAACGGCGGGACGGATCATTAGGACTGAGGATAATATCCATCGGCGCTGGGAAAAGATATTCTCCGCCAGAGATAACGATGCTCCAGAGTGTTATGAGCCATTTGCATCGCGTATGGAGTGGGAGATGGCTCAATGGGCCGTGAAAGGCAAGATTGGTCAAAGGGTGTTCAATCGACTACTTGAAATACCTACGGTGCGTCAGAATCAGTTTTTACATTGATCTATACGTTGAGAATCTGTATAACAATTTAGCTGAAGGACAGGCTTGGGATTACATTTTCCAACGCTCAAGCTATGCTCAAAAAGGTGGACAATATTCCTGAACGCTGTGGTCAGTGGTACATCAAGAGATTGTCCTTCAAAGACCGGCCAGAGGAACACTTCACAGTCCGTCATCGAGATCCGCTTGAAGCCATCAAGGCACTCTGGGGAAACCCATCTTTTGCGAACAACTTGATATACAAACCTGCAAAGATGTTTCGCAGTGCTACTCAAACTGAAGAAGAGCGAATGTTCACTGAGATGTGGACTGGGGGTTTTTGGAACGCTGCCCAGGTTCGTGTTTCTATTATATCATTTTGATTTTTTTTTATCTTGAAACTCCAGCATAAAATTCCTATTGGGGGCACCATCGCGCCCGTAATAATAGCTTCAGACAAGACCCAGCTAACAAACTTCAGTGGAAGCAAATCTGCCTATCCAGTCTACCTAACTCTGGGGAATATTCCAAAAGGACTACGACGTAAACCTGGCGCCAGGGCCTGCGTGCTGATTGCATACCTTTCCGTTGACAAACCGGCCAAAGGTGGTATGACCAAAACAGGTCTCAAGCTCAGAAACTATGAGCTGTTCCATTGTTCAATGGCTATGGTTCTAGAGCCTCTCAAGGCTGCAGGAGATCCTCAAGGGGATGGAGTAGAGATGGTGGGTGGTGATGGGGCTGTTCGAAAGGTTTTCCCACTCCTGGCCACCTACATCGCAGACTATCCGGAACAATGCCTCGTTACTTGTACCAAGTACGGTACATGTCCGAAGTGTCAGGTATCTGCCTCAGAGCTTGAACTCTTCTCTGTGGGCTCCTCTAGAACGCAAGGGTGGACACAGAGAATCATCCATGATGCTCGTAAGGATGCAAGGCGTCAAGGGAAAGGAGGGAAGGCTGTACACGGATGGACCATGGAAGATGATGTTGCAGGGGGGGATTATGAACCGTTCTGGGTTGGATTTCCCCTGATGGATATTCATAGGAGCATAGCCCCTGATGTTCTCCATCAGCTATTTCAGGGGGTTTTCAAGCACCTTGTGGAATGGGTGAAAGAAACAATGGGAGAAGAAGAGCTGGATGGGAGGATGAAAGTGTTGCCTCCTGGTTACGGTGTACGCCATTTTTCCAAAGGAATTTCAGCCCTAACTCAGGTTTCTGGGCCAGAGCGAAAACAAATAGCTTGTATTCTACTAGCTTGTCTGGTTGGCAAGATGGATTCGAGAGGCATTACAGCATGTCGGAGCCTCCTTCATTTTATTCAACTCGCTCAATACCCATCTCATGACCAGGACACACTAGGATATATGAAGGAAGAGCTAGAAACGTGGCACAAGAATAGGGATTTTTTCGTTCACAACAATGTACGGCAGCACTTCAACATACCAAAGTTTCACTCCCTTCTCCATTTCATGGACTCTATTCGCTGGTTAGGGACATCCGACAATTACAACACTGAAGCCTTCGAGCGACTGCACATTGATTTTTCCAAAGAGGGGTGGAGGGCTAGCAACCACCGCGACCATTTTCCACAGATGGTAACTTTTATTGAGCGCCAAGAGAAGGTAGCTTCATATGACTTTTATCGTTCCTGGGTGGATGAGGGCACTCCAAAAGATTTGGTGGATACTGTGGAAATCAGTAATTCTGATAGGGCAGTGATGGAATTAGCACTGGAGCCCACAGAAAAGCAGGAAGAAGATGTACTAGTCGCAGCGCCACGCCCAAGATCGGTTGTTGTTATTCATGTGACAAAGTTTCCCAAGGAACCACAAAAAAAGCTTTCGCACATTCTGGTTGCTCATGAGGCCCCCGGATTCTTGGTAGCGTTAAAGTTGTTTCTACAATCTCTTCTTCCTCAGGAGAGACGACTCACAAAACAGGAAACACTTGAAAAAACCCTTCCCTTCACTCGCCTCGATGTTTGGCATTCTTTCAAAATCACGCCGTTGGTACTTCTTGATGAGCCACAGAGAACCATGGTAAAGGCCGTTCCCATCACACGAACCACCAAGATCGCACGCTATGATACGGTGATCGTCATTGATACTGATGAAGCAGAGTCTACTGCTGTAACAGGTGAGCTATCTTTGAAATTTTCTGCTGATGAGGCGCAAATTTGACAGAATTTGTATACAGGGTGTCGAGCTGCTCGAGTAAGGGTAATTTTTTGTCTTCCTAAAATTGTGGATCGATTAGGATTTCCTGAATCCGCACCAATTAGCTGGCCAAAGGAACCACTAGCCTATGTAACGTGGTACACTCGGTTCAAACAGGCTCCAGACGAGACTACTGGTATGTATCGGGTAGATCCTGCAGTTGCCTCAAATGGCGTGGCTCAAGGGGAAATCATTCCTCTTTCCCATATACGTCAAAATTGTATGCTGGTTCCTGCTCGCAATGTCTGGGACCCAACATGGACATCTCAAAATGTACTGGACAAATGTCCGTCATTCTTTGTAAATAACTTGCAGTCAAAATACGCATACCAGACTATTTACTGAGTATCACAATTTATCTGTTGTACTGAACCCGTTTACGCACGTGCTTACATAATTGTTTGCTGTTTTAACCTCACCGTCCATGTCCTGGTTGGACCCCATCGCCATCTCTCAGTCTTGGGAGAATGATCGCCAAGAGGCAATCAAAATACTCGCTCTTCGTCGCTCCGCACCATATGGCAGGGACCGCAAATTCCCTATACCCTTCCACGACCCAAAAGTTCAACCCCAGCCGACCCAAAAGCGTGCTCTACAAGAACTCTTTGCAGACTTAGTTATTGCGCCTATCAGAATGCCAAACATGATCAACGAATCGGCCACCGACACTGACGATGGGTGGGATACAACGGGAAGTTTGGATGAAGACTTGTTGGATGGGGACGCAGATTTCTTTCAGGACAATCTAATTCGGGATTATGACTCTCTCAAGAGGCATAAACTGCGCGAAGGAGACACTATAACCAAGCTATCAACACCTACAATACGCGATGGAACAAGCGTTGCCGCTGCGAGGGAATGGCTTTTAGGTTGGCTATTGGTGGCAAATATGTTCTACTGTCATGTCAGTCACACGCAGGCCGATGCAAATCTCCTCCTTCAATGCGCCCATATTCTACTGCCAAAAGCTACCAAAATCAATGATAACTTGGTACGTAGCAACTCTGATTGTTTGGCGGCCTTTCTCTCATTTTTTCGTGCGATGATCTTAGCTCACAGTGTACGAATGGATTTTGGGCATGGGCTTTGGTACTTTGTGCAAAAACAGCAGGTTATTCATCATGCCGCGTCAGTCTTGTCATATCTCAACTGTCCTTGTTAACAAAGCCTAACTTTTCCATTAGTGTACATCGGCATACACACTTTGTTTGACGCGCATTTGGTCTTCTTCCTTCCTGATGACAAGACACTCAGCTCCATGCACCTATACCTTGAAAACGTCAGACTCATGAAGAAAGATGACACATACACCGATAAGTGGAGGCTCATTCGGGAGGCTAGTTTGGATCAGGACTTCGAGGAAATTTTTGTGAGTGTTTTAGCCCAGCCCCCCATATATCTCTAACAATATAGCGCAGATTGACGGCAATATCTATCCCTACTACCTAGTAGTACACCCATTTGCTAGCCAGAGCGTCAAGCGACTACTTTCCTATCCGGGGCAATTCTTCTCTCATGTCACTCCGTTCGCATGCCTTCTACAAGCCTTTCGCGCCCTTGCGCTGTGGACTTCTGAGTCGGAATGGCACAAGACCAAGCCTGGACAGCCCCACGTACCCCGAGGTCTCTCCAAATCCAACCAGGATCTTGATCGACGTCAAATGCTTACGCTTGCCCTGGAGAAACTCTATCCTGCCGCTGAAGGGATGGAAGCTGCGCGTGAGACTGTCAGGAGGGTCGAGCGACTTTACCAGTCCATTGAAAAGACGCTTTCCCTCCTGAATAGGACCACCGCTCTGGCTTGGGTCCAAGCAGGCAAGAAAGATGCTGATGGAGGGGGGGGTAGTGGATCCGGTCCTGGTCCTTCCTCTGGTCCAGAAACCAGAGGAAAAAGAAAGAAAGACAGGGATGGTGGGGGGCCGAGGCTGCCTTTCAATATCAACAACATAGGGAGCTGCCGACACAGAGCTGGCTTTTCTGGGGACTTTGGAAAGGACAATACTCCTCACAAAGATGCATCGAGCGAGGTGCAGGATGGAACGTCCTTTTTTCTCCATGGTCCCGGAATTGGTTCAGCTACAACTTCTACTTGGACTCTGGATACAGGGAAAGACGAAGAAGTGGGGGAGAGGTCCGATGTTCTTCAGTCAGGACGGCCGCCATCCTCATCGCAGCAGATTGTGGAAGAGTGGCGCACTATTCATCCTTCAACAAGCTCTCTCTCCACATCTTCCACACGTGGTTCCTCCACTAGTTCTTCCGGCCGTACCTTTAGCCCTTCCACTCTCCCTTCCACCCGTCCTTCATCTGGTCATACCCCTTTCAAACATGATCAAGAACCCAACAACGTTTTACAACCTCATACCACATCTGCCAGTCAAACACCAACTACCGGACCTCAAGCGCCGCCTGCAGATGATACCCTCCACCACCGTCGTATCCGGGGAAAGATACCCGCATTCAAGCTTGTTACTGCAGGAGGCACCCGCATTGAACGACATCGTATCTGGGGAAAGATACCAGCATTCAGGATTACTCCTGCTACCGCTGAAGATGCTATTGCTGTTGAATCCAAGTTCAAGATTAAGCTGGACCGCGTAGTCACAAAGGTTAGAAGGGTAAATCTTTTTGGACTCTTATCGCATGATATTCCCTAATAACTGTTTCAATTTATTGCGTATTCCCTCCCGATTGTTCTCTCATGATCCCCTGTTTATGGTTACTCTCGTTTCTATATGTCGAGGAAGCTGGTCACTAGATTCAAAGCCATGATGCTGGTCGTTCAAGGGCTCTACTAGTAGTATGGCTACTGTACATTTATTTTTGGATATACCCGTAGTAAATCAATCCTTGAACCGCTTCTTAAACCAAAACCTGCCAGAATTGGCCTAATAAGGAAAGCGGTGAACGGTCGTGGATCGATCACGTGATATGTCAGGTCAAAACAGAATGGCTCAAGCTGAACGTCAAAGTCTAGTCTTTTTTTTTTGTCCCGCCATGGCCCCAAAACGTTTGAAGTCTCCGGACGCAGAGCAGGATGCTACCAAGAAGCCCAGAAACAATCTCAACGCGGCTCTGGATGCCTTTCGCCCCACCCGTATCAGAACAATCACAGCAAAGGCGGAGGCAGAGAGAGAGGAAAAGACTTTGAAGGCTCAAGCTAAAGCCCTGAAGAACGCCAAATCTACGTCCTCCAAGTCTACTTCCAAGAACAATTCCTCCAGAACAAATTCATCCAAGCCTACAAAACCAGAAGCAGCAAGGGGAACAAAGGGCAACCGGAAGAACGAAAAGGTTAGTAGCAAGCCGTCTTCTAACGCAGACAAACTGCATGGGTTTATGGATACCCTCATGGTGTCCGCTCCGCTTCCCGAAAGTGATGTCCAAATGGGTTTGTTTTCCCTGCTCTACCCGAACTATCTCTTCTGAATCAAGGCGTAGGTACATCAGAGCCAAGGCCTGACAGAAGTAAAGAGCCTGCCCAGGGTATTCTCCTTCTCTCCTCTCCCTCCCTTGCATTTAACATTCTTCTAGATATAGCCTTGAATAACGACGAATTAAACTTCTTGAAAGAGACGGCGGTAGATAGTGGTAAGCGCGGCAGTAACAACCAGAGTAATGACCAACCCGATTCTGGAGGGGAGTCCGCAGGGGAAGACCCGGTGGAGGAGATGTTGTCCAGTAAAGAGTCGGGAGAGTCGGGGGTCAGCGAGGGAGATGATGATGCAGGAGACTCGGGTGGCGAAGATAAAGTACCACTCATCACTTCACCGTCTAGTCTTCCTTCTTATGTTTTTTAGATGATGATTGAAGATATCACCAAGGCCCCGAGAAAGCGAAGGATTGTCCAGCGCCTGATCGCCACCAACAAGGACAAGATATCGGAAAAAGAATTTGATGTTCCTGAGCTAGCTAGGTTTGCCAAACGCTGCACAAGGATGGCCGTCTGCATATACGATATGTATCCGAGGGATCCAATGTTTGCTTGGGACCTCTTTGCATCAGAACTAAGGAAGGAGGCAGATGAAGGCATGGCTGATGATATGATAAAGTGCCTCAATAAAATATCAAAGAACGGGCAGGAAAGAGCAAAGCTTGTTAAATTTGTAAGGGTCATTTAATCTCCAGTATGACGTCCACGTCCTTGATTGCTTCTTAGATGAACTATGGAAAGGCCACCATTCGTTTGGATCTGGCAGTTCAAGTACGTATACGCCTAGGCCAATTCTATGGATTATCTGGAATGGACAGCGAAGAAACGGTGGAGTGGCTTTCCCTTTAAGTCATAAGTTAGTATACGCTGACATTTTTCCTATCTCTCTCCCTAGATTTCTACCGTCCAGTGGTTATTGCAAAACAGAAGATACCATCATGGTGACGTTGACGTGAGAGTAAGTGTTATATTCTGTTCCAGACTTTGCGCAATTTGATGAGTTGCAGGCAAGAACTGCCGATAACAGGCCGTTTACGTCCCCTCTGATCGGTCAGGTGCTTAGAGGATACTTCTCTGAGTCAGACCCAGTGCAAGAAAAACGACTCAACGGTTACTTGAGGGAACAGAAAAAGATTCCCATTCCTTTTATAGCCATGATCACCGCCTTGGTAAATAGACCCCCTTGCTTTTCATTGCTTTCTACTAAGTAAAATAGATCGGACATGCCGTGAGGGAATACGCCACCGGAAACAAAGACGAGGTGCACCTCACCTTCAACAACGTGAACGGCCAGTGAGTTTTTAATTTATAGTTTCACCTTTGGCCAGTAATTTTATTAAGGGGTTGCCCAGTTACCGAGCTATCCGCAACACCCTTGAAGGATTTGTAAAAAAGGCCCCCAAATACGCTGACCTTCTACAGACCAACTTGTATAAGGAGATGACGTGAGGCTTTTATTTTCTTCTGTTATTCCTTTGCTGAATCCTTTTCTAGGGCAAACGGCGCAGAGATACTCCCACCTCAGTCTTATGACTACGACGAGCTCAACCAGTTTGCCATTGATCAACAAAGAAAGGCTGTAGCGGCGGCACTGGAAGAGGATTTATATGAAAGTGAAGGAGAGGGAAGCAGGACTAGGGATAACGGAGACGGTGTAGATGAAGTAGACAAAGACGGTAGAGACAAAGTAGGAGGCAACAAGGGTGAAGAGGAAGCAGCTCCTGACCGCGGCTGAGGTTAGCTGCTGAAAGGTTTACTTTCTTCGGCTTGCTTTGGATACGCATAACGCTGATGAAAGATTTATTAGGAATTGGATTGTTTCTTAAGGGTTCCTTTGCTCATCTTTTTTTCTGAATTTCCTTACTGGTCTGTTTAGAGTCTAACCTACAAAGTATCTTCCTTTTAATCTCGCCCTCATGCATTCCATCTCCTTTCTCTTCGAGGCATGTTATACACGTAGGACTAGCCTTAATATCTGAATGATATTGCTTTGTGAATATCTTAAATAGCCATTGGGCCACAGGATAGTAGTTCAAAACAATTGCGCGTTTCTCTGAAACTGGCAAAAGATATCTGAGGTGATATTGGACTGATATTAGAGATATTGAACCAGTTGAAGACAGTCTCAGATAGTCTCAGAAGGTCTTGAGAGATCCTGGGCTAACAATGAGGAGACTTAGAGAGCTCAAACTTACAATGAGTCACGCTGGTGAACTCTAGGAAGAGTAAGAGGAGAATTCAAACTATGATAAAGTACTTTAAAAGCACTCTATACTGCTCTCAATTACTTTCAGCTGCTCCCAATTGCTCCTGGTTTATTCTTGGGCTAACAATGAGGAGACTTAGAGAACTCAAACTTACAATGAGTCACGCTGGTGAACTCTAGGAAGAGTAAGAGGAGAATTCAAAGTATGATAAAGTACTTTAAAAGCACTCTATACTGCTCCCAATTACTTTCAGCTGCTCCCAATTGCTCCTGGTATATTATAAGTTCCTTTCAGTCTAGACTTGACACTCTTATACTCTCCTATCATATATAGATAATTCTGGGAGCTTGTAAAATTACTTTCAAACAAGTCTTCATACCCTCAGAGTGCTGTTTTATAGTTATGAGACAACATAGGTTACTTGCAGGTGATTTTTATCACTTTCAAAATGCATTGATTGCTTTAAAACTGCCAGGGATTTTGGGGGTGTCCCCTGATGCTCTGGAATCCATAGAATCTCCAAAGGTTTCAATGCAACCCAAGGCTGTATGAAAGCAATCTACACTGGCCTAGAGCATAGATGAAATTTCCTGATGAAGTAGATTTTTTGGTGCTATGTTACTCGAAAGTTATCGATACTTTCAAATCTACAAAAAGGACTCATTGAAGCTGAAGCTACTGGTATGTTATGCCCAGCCATTATATTTCTTGCCAGAACATGTTGCCCACCCTTTTCTCAGACTTTATTGGTTTGGTAATTTTTACTCACTGTTGGACAAATGGTTTTCTCATAAGTTGTTATGTGGCCATTCAGCAGCTTGGATGGATTATGCTTTGCACTTGCAACTCATATGGCATACTTCTATCTGGTCTTGAATATGGCCAACCCTACAGTGATTTTTACTCAGAAATTGGTTTGGTACTTATGTTTGTTGTGTGATATTTGGGAATTTGATTAATTATAAGGGTCATGGTACAGGAGTGTGAAGGTAAGCTCTAAAAAAAAATTCTTTATAGGTCACGGTTGAACCCTATTATACCATGGGTGCAGGCTTTGGCAACTGTTCAAGTTGTGCTATTGTCAATAGTACAATGGTGCGAGCAGTGGCAAATCATACTCTTCGTGAACCAGTTATTTATAACTTATCCCTGGATAGCTTGTATTTGATTCGAATCTGCACTTGTGAGTTGTTTAAATGGACGGGATGCACCTTCAAGTTTCTTTCAAATACTTAATTCTTCCATAGTGTCAAAAAAGACTCTTCTCAATCAAAAGCTTGAAATTCCTGTATATGTGAGTGCTCCAAGTGTGTGTGGCGGTAAGACTGCTTGATTGTAAATACTGATTGTGAATAAATATGACAGGGTGTCGTTGCAGTCGTTGCAATCATAGGCTTAGGTACGATTATAAAAAACATATCAGAATTGACAAGAACAATTCTATTTCCCTATAGGAGGGGGGCTCAGTATGTATATGATATTTGTTCTGGTTCAATAATGTTGATTTGCTCAGTAAACTGAACCATTATCCTAGTGGTTATTGTTGAAGTGTACCTCATCTGTTTCACTGACACTGCAATGTTCATACTCAATATGTTTCTGGGGTCAATTTCTACTCTAGTGACCGGATTGGATCTATTCTGGATCTTACCATGGTAAAGGTATCTGAATTAAAGCATTGATTCACTTGAATCAAGAGCGTAGATTGATTCTCTGATTTTTCAGTGGGTTATGTGCTCAGGTTTTGCAATATCTGCTACAATCGATATGGTGATTGCTGCGGTTATGATTTATCTTCTGCATCGGAATATTGCTGGAATCACAAAGTAAGTTATTCAATCTTTTCTTTCTAGTAGTTACTATGACTGAGAATCTCAATGTAGAACAGACGGGGTGCTATCATCCTTGATATATTACTTTTTTAGCACAGGGCTTTTAACAAGGTGAGGGTTATAACACTGGAAAGCCCATGATTGGATATGGGAGTCCTTGATAGTCTGATAGATATTGAAAATCACTTTCCAGTGTCTCTTCAACAATCTACCTCATCTTGGTATGCTTCCGTTGATGCACTCTTCTCCTATCTCGCACCATGAATCAAATGCTTCTATTTGCAGTTTGTTGTTGCACCACAAACACTTCTTTTTCTAGGAATGATCTTCCTACATGCAAGATGTATACTATGTTGTTTTTCTAGTATCCTCAAGGTTATCTAACTGACATTCTAAGTCTACACTCTATCATTCCTAGAGTTGTGAGTTTTCTTTAGTTGAGCTGCATTAATGCTTTTGGAGTAATGATTCAATCTACAGACTTAACATGCGAAAAAAACTTCGAGAGGATATAAATCAAACCCTCATACCCGAGTTTAGTCTCAGTTTAATGAAATTCAAAGCTGGACCAGATTCATCAGATTATAATGGGGTATCAAATCAAGTAACTCAAAGCTAATTCAAATATTCTACCAATTGTTTTAATTCTGTCCCAAGTCTAGTTTATTTAACTCAAGCTCTACACAGTCCACTGCCAGCCAAATAAACTTGGACAGCTGGAATCTAAATTCTACTTAGTACAAGTTAGTAGCCTTAAACTATGGAGACAGATTTTTCTTTCCCACTTCAGAAATTGGTATTTAATTTATTAGTAGCACAGTACTACCAGAAAAATGTTTTCTATTTTCGGAATACCCTGTGTCAAATCCGAAGTCACGGATAGCGCATAGGTCATGTGGGCGTGTCGTCCTGAGGTATAGGTATACCCGTTTGTCTGCTAAGTATTCAATTCTTCCGTCTATACTTCCGTGCGGGTAACGTAGGACATGCCTTATATTTCTCCCTATCTTTTCCTTTTTTATATATATATATATTGTTATCAGGTGATCGTATCCCTCAGAACTCTGTCTATGTTCTGAGGGTACGTCCATCCTTATTTCTATTTATCTTCTTTACTTACCCTATCCTACAGTTGTGTACTTACGTAGGATCTAGGAATCTTAACAGATTCACAGTCAGAATTGCGAGAACAATCCTAGATTGACACCCACCTCGAATTTGCCATGTTGTCCAATCCTAGCGCTCTTCCTAACCTTATCACGTTCCCCGAGGCCAAACAACTTGTCGGGCTCAGCAACTGGGCCGTCTTTTGGGACCACGTCAAAAGCATCGCCAGGTCCGCTGGGCTTAATGGATACCTTGATGGTACAATAACAGCCCCTATTTCCGTTGCCACCGCTCCCAACGTAGTCCCCGTCGTTACGCCCGTTAACTCTCGTAATCCTACGCCAGAGGAGTGGGAGCTTCGCGATGCTCGTCTTGCAGGGATTGTCTTTCAGAACATTAAAGATCCTCGTTCTATCGGAGTTACTCAGGATATGACTTCAAACGTCATGTGGATTGCACTTACCGGGGAGTATGAGAACAGCTCTACTGCGGCTCAGACACTTGCAACGGAACGAATCCAGCAATGCAAGTATACCGCTGGGACTGCATTTGAGGACTATTTCAAGAGTTTAGAAGCTCTTTGAAAGTCTGCGAACGATGTCGGCTGCAACATCACTGACGACAATCTCCGCTCTCGTTTCCTTACCTCCCTTCCGCGAGATTACCTTTGGATTTTGCAGAACCACGGTGCACGTCCCTTTCCTGACCTGAAGAGACATCTCATCGAGTATGACATGATGGTGGAATCCGTCAATCACACCGCCGGGTCCACCACGGTTCCGAATGCTCTCATGACTTTGGCACGATCACCCATTATTTGCGATAACTGCAAGAGGACTGGCCATGTGAAGAAGAACTGCTGGGCTCATGGTGGGGGGAGTGAAGGAAAAGCACCTCGTTGGTACTGTGCTCCGAAGGGAATGGAGCCTTCCGCTGCGTCGACCTCTTCTTCTGATAATAGCCTAGCCGCCTTTGCTGCTGCCATCTCTGTTGCTGCTGCTCCCATCACCGCCGCTGCTGCTCTGTACGATTTCAGCGATACCGAACCGGAGGGTATGGGCAAATCGCTGCATCACCATTCTCTTCCTAACGTACTTGCGTCCAGATTGGAACCAGAAGCTATTGCCCTGGTGAATATGTCAGAGAATGGTGTATGTAGCATGCCTTCCTATGTACCTTCTGTCAACAGTCACAATATAAATGGTACCCCCACTTTCATTGACAGTGGAGCGTCACACTGGTGTATCCGAGATTGTAATCACTTTGTGAGCTACAGGAAGGCGCGTCCCACTCATACCGGTCAGTTAGCAACAGACAGAGCGAATGGCTCTTTCAAAATTGAAGGCTATGGGATAGCCGAAATTATCGTCAAAACTGCTGAGGGATCAGTAAACCGCCTGCGTTTCCCTGCCTCGCACACACCTACCTTCGGGATGAACCTTCTTTCGCTTCCGGCTATGGATCGGAAAGGGTTCCGTGGTATCTGGGGAAATGGGAAGATTGAGGTTCAGGATCCTGCTTCTAGGAAAGTCATAGTTGATGGAATGTTAGCAGGGCACCGTGGCGGTCACGGATTATATTAGGTTCAGGTCATAGACTTGTTGGACAATCCACTTACCTCCGCCTCCAATCGGCCTCGTTCGGGATCCTACCAAGCGATTGATGCTAGTTACGCACTTGTTACCTCCGGGCGCTCACGTTCTAAGCCGTGCTCACTCGAAATGTGGCATACTCGTTTCGGGCACGCTGATATCAACCTCATCCGTCTTATGGCCAAACGGAAAACGGTCGAGGGCCTCGAAGTTTCCGACTTCGCCCTTTGTGGTAAATGCGAAGTATGTCTGCTTGCCAAGGCAAAGAGGAAGCCTTTTGATGACATAGTCGTTCCATCCTCGGAACCTCTGGACCGAATTAGCCTTGACCTCTGGGGTCCTGCTCGTACAAAGAGTCTCGGGGGTGCTTACTATATGCTCCTAGCCTGCGACGACGGTACCGGTATCCCCTTCCCCTACTTCCTCACAAATAAGGAAGCTCCAACTGTCCTTTGTAACGTTGAAAATTTTGTAACAATGGCCGAACGACAAACCGGCCAAAAGCTCCGCGTTATACAAATAGATATGGGCCGTGAATTTGACAACAAGCAAATGGAGGCTTGGTGTGCAGCTTGCGGAATCCTAATTGAGAAGATTCCGAAGGCTTCGTCGGCGGCAAATGGGCAAGTGGAGCGAGCGAATGGCACAATTATTGAGGGTGTCAGGGCTAGATTGAGGATTCTGAGTTAGATCACAGATTCTGGGCTGAAGCAGCAAGTGCTTACCACTATATTCGGGGAATGCTCCCTAACGCTCGCCATCCCGGAATTATACCTTGGGAGAAGTGGTTTGAGGCAAGGCGAGCCCGAGTTAATGTGTCACATTTACGGCGTTGGGGATGCCGAGCTTGGGTGACAGATCTGGACAGGACCAACGGGAAGCTTGGTCGACAGGCGTGGGAGGGCAGGCTAGTGGGATACATTGGACGCCGTGGATACCAAATCTGGGATCCAGTACGAAAAGGTGTGTATCCTGTGCGCGATGTTGAGTTTGAGGAAGGGACTGTGAGAAGGACCCTGAGCGCCGAAAGTGCGGGGTTTGATGCCGACGTCAAACCGGCAACTCCGGCCCGGATCGAAATAATCCCCGCAGAGAAACCTAACAGCGCTGCTGTCGAGCCTCCTCCTCTCATTCCAACTCCTTCTGTTGGCGCACCCCAGCCTGCTGCTCCTGCTGCTATAGCACCTCTACGTCGCTCTGAGTGAATTCGCACGGCCTCTCGCCGACAGCTGGAGTCGGACAAATATCTGGAAAATGAAGCGAGGGACAAAGCTGAAGAGTGGGCCAATGCTATTGTACTAGCAAGCACCGTCAAAGGGGAGGAGAGGTTAGTATTCCGAAGTCTTTTGCAGATGCCATGAGAGAACCCAGCTTATGGATGCCGCCTATGGAAGCCGAGATCGACTCTCTTCGACAACGCAATTGTTGGACACTGGTGGAAAGGCCCAAAAACGCGAGGGTTCTTCATGGTATGTGGGTATATGACTTGAAGGTTGACGGTGAAGGTGTTGTTGTTAAAAGGAAGGCGAGGTATGTGGCGCGGGGAGATATGCAAATACCTGGAGTGGATTTTGACAAGAGCTGGTCGATGGTTGCTTGCTTTGAATCCGTTCGTCTTCTCATCGGAATATGTGCTCAGAAACGATTGCATACTCGTCAATGAGACTTTTCAACCGCGTATTTGAATGGGCACTTACCAGAGTCTCCGCCGGTCTATATGAATCAGCCTACCGGCTTTGCTGTCAAGGGGGAGGAAGATAAGGTTTGCCTGATGCATAAACCCTTGCATGGGATGTCACAAGCTGGGCATATATGGTACAAAGATCTCGAGCAACAGTTCCGCAACATGGGGTTCAAATTGTCGAAGGCCGATCCGTGTATCCGCTACCGAATGGACACCACCACTAACGAGTTTTCAATTGCATCTGTACACACTGATGATGTATTCAGTGGTTCCTCATCCGATCGCGAAGCTGAAAACATGGTGGATGGGTTCCGTATCTGGGACTTGAAAGATGTGCGCGACAAGAATGTACTTGTTGGACTTACCATCGAACATGTTACGAACGGCGCTATCGGGATATCTCAAGCCCCCTTCTTTCGGAATGCCTTTCGATACTTCAATCTTACTGGACAGCTCTTCCCCATGGATACTCCGTTACCTCCCAACTTTCCTCTCAACCCTCTGGAGTCGCAGTCTAAAAACGACATCATATTTATGCAGGGCAAGCCGTTTTGAGCGATACTCGGGTGCTGTTGGTGGGGCGCTAGCTGTACACGTCCGGATATTTTCTTCGCCTGCCTGGTCCTGTCCACAGTTCAGAATGCGCCGACTCAAAATCATTGGAACTTACTCATCAAACTATGCCGCTATATTAATACCACAATCGACTACGGGATTATTTATCGACCTGGCAGCACCACCAATATCAAGCCGGTCGGTTATGTTGACGCTGACTGGGCTGGTGATTGGGTCACTCGTAAGTCCATATCGGGCTACATATTTCTTGTGAATGGGTCGCCAGTATCGTGGTCTTGCAAGCGGCAGACCGGAGTAGCCCTGTCATCCACCGAGGCCGAATACATTTTGTTGTGTCGAGGCGTTCAGCAGGCAATGTGGATCAGAAGCTGGCTAGAGGAGATTGAGCTAGGCATCGAGGGGGAGCCGTTGCCCATCATGTGCGACAATCTTGGGGCAATCAGTATCTCGGAAACAAATCGGGAGCATAACCTTTCCAAACATATCGACACAAAGTACCTTTTCACTTGAGACATTGTTGAAAAGAAGAAGGTTGCCATTTTCCCCGTCTCAAGTTTGCAGAATGTGGCCGACATAATGACAAAATCTCTGCCTAAGGATAAGTATCGACGGATCGTTTCGGCTTTAGGGTTGGATTGGAAGTCTCAGGATGTCAGGGGGAGTGTCAAATCCGAAGTCACCGATAGCGCGTAGGTCATGTGGGCGTGTCGTCCTGAGGTATAAGTATACCCGTTTCTCTGCTAAGTATTCGATTCTTCCGTCTATACTTCCGTGCGGGTAACGTAGGACATGCCTTATATTTCTCCCTATCTTTTCCCTTTATATATATATATATATATTGTTATCAGGCAATCGTATCCCTCAGAACTCTGTCTACGTTCTGAGGGTATGTCCATCCTTATTTCTATTTATCTTCTTTACTTACCCTATCCTACAGTTGTGTACTTACGTAGGATCTAGGTAAAAGAAAACTCTGTCTACGTTCTGAGGTTGTGTACTTACGTAGGATCTAGGAATCTTAACACCCTGCAATTCTGGAAATTTCCCTGGTAGAAAGGTATCTGAGGACAAGCTGCCAGATAGCTTGTGCACAGTTCTGAAGCATGAAGATCTTCCAACAACAATTTGGGTGTATGTTGCCTAAGTGTGATTAACCGCTCCAATTGAACTGCTTCAACTCCACAGAAACTTGATATTTCTGATGCTTGGCATCAGGGGACCTTTGCTCAAGGCCACTCAGTATTGGCCTTAGAAGCACCTTTGGCTACCCCGGAAGCCTGGGCTAAAATGGAGCACCTTATGCCTCAGAGAGCCAGGAGACACCCCCTAATTCCTGAGTCCCTTTTGAAGCACTCCTAGAGTCTCTTAGGTACTCCTAGGCCTCTTAAGGTCATTTAGAATATTATAGTGGGTCAAAAATTGTCCACATGTTTGCTACTTTGTAAAGCTGTGGATATAATCCGACAACATGCCACCTGATGAAAATATTGTTGGTAGTGGCCAAGAGGCCCTGCACCGTAGCTATATATATCTGTTTTGCTTGTTCTATTTGGCCAAGAACTCATGGAACTATGTCTATTCTAATTTGACAGCTTATGTGGACAATTTTTTGACTTGCATGCAAAAATATCAGAATGCTCCAACAACAGCTGTCATACATGAGATCATGAGTGGAGCTATTTAATGACATCAAGTAGACATCATTATGATGTCATTATCCCACCTTAACCCATATAAAATTATGTCTTACTGCTGTATATCTTTCATTACAATTATAAGACCCTTGCCTCTACTCAAAAGGATAATGTCCTTTCTCTCCTCCATAATTCTGCTTCTCTCAGGGAAATCTCTGCTAAATTTGGAGTATCCAAGTCAAAGATTGCCTCTATGGCCAAAGAAGTAGTCCCAGATAAGGAGAATTGCAGTGCAGGTCGACCTAGAAAGCTGTCTACAACTACTCAACATGCTGCCATCCAACAAATCTCTACTGGTAGAGCCACAAATGCTGCTGAAGTTGCCAGAAACATCAATCCCCTTCTTTCCAATCCTGTTTCCACCCAAACCAAACACCTTGCACCAGGCTGGGATAACCACTAAGAAATCTCAGAAGAAGCCCAAGCTCACCCCTGCCCAAAGAAAAGCTAGAATGGAATTTGCTCAGAAGTACAAAGAATGGACTGTTGATGACTGGAAAAGGGTTTTTTGGTCAGATGAGACTAATTTCAATAGATTGGGGTCAGATGGGCAGCAATATGTGTGGGGAAGGAAAGGAGAATCATTAGGAGAGAGTAGTGTTGGCCAAAGTCAGGTTGTGACCCTCGACCCGACCCGACCTGACCTGACCTTACATGAGGGTCAAGAAGAGTCAAAAGTCGGGGTCAGGATCTTGCTGACCCTTGACCCTTGAGTCGACCCCAGGTCCCCAAGGTCATCCATAGTTTTGTTGCCTTTTAAAGCCAATTAGCCCGGTCATTTCTGACGTCACTTCACCTGGGACCATTCATGCGCACAACAGGATTTAATTCAGATATAGGCAGCTCAATGGGCAACGAGCACAATCAGCCAGACCCAAACCTCTTGATTCTTGTCGCACACAGAGACCACCACACAGGTTTAGGGACAAAGATGAAGCTGCTTTTCATTGGGGGGTCGTGTGATTACAAAACTCTGTAATTGGCTACGGGGCAATATCACTGAGGCTCTCCAGGTGATCAAGTCAACATTGCAGGATGAAGTACAGTTTAAAGAGGCCGGACTAAGCCTAGCAATGGAGACAGAGATTGAAGAAGAGGTAGAGGACAGTCTCATGGCAGATGTTAGGACAGGGTTGAAGGAGGCTCAGAATTGGACAATAGAGCTTAACGATGATTGCTTTGATGACAAGGTTGTCTGATTTGTTCGTCGTTTTCCTTTGCTTTTCTTTTCTTTTAAATTGATATTAGATAAGATAAGATAATGAGATTAGATAATTTGACTCTGGAGTCGACCTTGACCCAACCCGACCTTGACCCGACTTTGTCTCAAGGATCAGGGTCAGGATTTTGATTGACCTTGACCTCGCTGACCCTGACCTGACCTCGGAGGTCACGACCCGACCCGACCTTTCCCAACACTACTACTGATCCTACTACTACTACTCTGCCCCGAAATGCCCACCACTGATGCCGGCCCCATGTCTATCCATCCATCTCATTCCAGCACCTCCACCCTGAAAAATCTAGCTATTCAGGTACGGTAGCGAAATTCAATCGAAGAGTTGAGGTTCTCTGTCTCGAGATGGCGGTGGGCGTTGGGAAGATGTGTGCGGCCCGGGCCCGGAAGCACAGCACGAGTAGATCGCGCTCGAAACCATGGACACTTTTTACTATCGAAGCAAAACGGAGCGGAGGAACGATGACGGCAAAATGGTCATTTTGTCCATCCGCGTGTCGGGGCGCAATATGGGTACTAGTCAACGTGTTGAACATCTGACGATGAGGCGAGTTGTGCAACCTATAGTTCTTAGCTTGCGTTAACCCGTCCTTCCTCTTCGATCAACAGATGTACCTCTTTCCGCATCTTCGTTGATGTTCAAGCCACCAGCAACGTTATTGAAAATACCACCTGTGATTGAAAAGTCGTGTGCCCCAGCGAGCATTTGGCCAGTACCGATTTTTGTCTGGTCACGATTCTTCTTCTGGACACAAATAAAACTTTTCGCTATAGGAACTTGAAAATCCACTCCAGAGGAGTGACCGGTGTCGAGGATCGTTTTGGTCCAAAGAAAACACGCCTTATGACAGATCTGTTTGAACCGGCCGGCAGGCTTGTTTTTTTCTCTTCGAGCATGTCTTCTCTGAGTAATCTGAAAATTCGAAGTGGGCAAAAATTGTGAAATTTGAGGCGGGGTTCATACCTGCGAGATGTCGAGCGACAGCGGAGATCGACGGGACGAGCCTGACTCCCCAAGTGTTCGTATTCCTCCCCTTCCGGTTCCTTTTTCACCTCATATGACCAAATGATCGGATATATATAACGCTTTGATGTACCGATCAGAGCGTTATATATAAGGCAAGATAGGCGGTACCTGGCGGATGGGTTCTCATTGAAGAAAACAGTAAGCTCTAAGTCCCGGAAAGAGTACAAACTATTTTGCCATCATGTTCTCCACCCGCCGGAACCTCATCTAATGTCAGCGGCTTGTTTGCTGCCTTCGACGTAGACATAGTAAAGTGACTAATATTTTCATATAAACATATGTATCTATATCTGTATAGTCTGACCGAGTAGGTAGTAAAAAAAAAGTTTTTTTTTGTTGAGGGGCGGGATGATGAGCGGGACAGGCGGAATAGTGAGCGGGACAGGCGGGATAGTGAGCGGGACAAGCGGGGTTGGCCGGAAAATGCCTTTATGGGCGCTTATTCAATTTTTCCACGCTTTTTTTTGCTCGAAACAACGAGCTCAACAGCTTAGATGGGAATGGATAAGTCCCGGATAGTCCGGAAAGGGTAATGAAGAATCTACGTTGGTGATTGCTGAGGATTGGATCATCGTAAATGGTTTGTCACAGTATGTATCAATACCAGCAGATCTGTTTATTTCAATGATAGCACGTCCGAGCTTCTTCTAGAGGATTATAATCTCTTCAGTGAAAGTTAAGCTATGTACAAGACAGGTCAGCATCAAGGGCACTTATCTAAGGAGTATTTCGGATACAGGAGGAAAATTTATTGAATAATTAGCAGAATCTGTACGTCGACTCAGAAACATGTTGGAATGTTCCTTTTGAAGGGGCTGTTTTAGATTTGCAGGCTCAAACTCGAGGGTTTCTCTTTATTCAAAAGCTTGAACTTCTTCAGAGTAATGGTAGGTAGACTCTGATAATGCGGTTCTAGGTACTGGAGTAGAAACAGAAGGCCATGAATCGAGGTTGAATACCAATATGCGATGATCATAAGCCATCAATAATGACAAAAAGAGTGTAAACAAGTGATACGCGAGGTCAACCGTTACATTTGCAAAAAGGCCGTCTTGCAACACCAGGATGACATCCATGGCCAAAGCCCACGCCCGGCAGCGTACAGTACTACGTCTTCACCAAAGGCGGTGTTGTGTACTCTATTAATTGGCGAGGGAAGCCAAAGCGTCATCTCTCCTGTCCGTCAAGCAGCAGGTTGCGATAGATCTCCTATTGCCATACTGCCGTAGATTCTTCATTACCCTTTCCGGACTATCCGGGACTTATCCATTCCCATCTAAGCTGTTGAGCTCGTTGTTTCGAGCAAAAAAAAGCGTGGAAAAATTGAATAAGCGCCCATAAAGGCATTTTCCGGCCAACCCCGCTTGTCCCGCTCACTATATCCCGCCTGTCCCGCTCACTATCCCGCCTGTCCCGCTCATCATCCCGCCCCTCAATAAAAAAAAACTTTTTTTTTACTACCTACTCGGTCAGACTATACAGATATAGATACATATGTTTACATGAAAATATTAGTTACTTTACTATGTCTACCTTCAAAGTCGAAGGCAGCAAACAAGCCGCTGACATTAGATGAGGTTCCGGCGGGTGGAGAACATGACGGCAAAATAATTTGTACCTCTTTCCGGGACTTAGAGCTTACTGTGTTCCTCAACGAGAACCCATCCGCCAGGTACCGCCTATCTTGCCTTATATATAACGCTCTGATCGGTGCATCAAAGCGTTATATATATCCGATCATTTGGTCATATGAGGTGTCCTTTTTCTAATACGCCGAGCTTCAAGTTCACATGGAAGCACATGTCTAAAACAGAATACATTCATATTATACACTGCAATATGTCCATTAGTTATTCTTTAGTCAACGACTGTCCATATCTACACCTACTCATCTAAACCTCCTTCCTCCACTCACCCAAAACCCAAGCCATCCGGTTTACCTCCGCACCCCGACGTCGATTATACATATGAGCCGCAATACGACTCCTCTTCCACCCATCTCTCTCCACTTTCTTCTTCTTCTGCTTCTCTTGCGGCCGTGCATTTGACCCGGGTCCTGTCCGAGACAAAAGACTCGGCTCACTATTGGTAGCGGCGCCAAGAGCGTGGTTGGTCGGACTGTTTAGGTTGATTCTATAAACACCCGTCGAGAGAGAAAAAACAAAGAGAATAAATGAGACCAATGTCGTTACTGACAGACAGAAGAACAAGAAACTTACACGATCCCACCGCCACCCTGTTGCGGTTGCTGAGCCCCTTCTCCGGGTATCGTCCCATTCAACAGCCCTCCAAGTCCGCCTCCAAGTCCGCCGAGCCCAAGCGACCCCAGGACCCCATCCAGCCCACTCGCAACTGCCGCAAGTGTCAAATTCAGAACAGGCAATGCAGCTACAGGAGACGGAATCGGGAGTTCGAGATAGGAATCCTCGAAAATGTCGTTCTGTGGGCCGTCGAGGAAGTTGTATAGGTCGTTATAGAAGGGGGGAGCGTGAGGACCTTCGAACACCTGCAAAAGAGGAAAAGAGGGGGATGGGAAGAAGGCACAGAAAAAAAAGGGCAGGGAGATAGGAAAATTTGGAAGAAAGGAGAGAAAAAGGATCGTTGTCAGTAAATCACTCGAGAATCCGTACACATGCGATCCAGCTCACATTATTCCTCTCCGATTGGAGCCAGTAGAGCGGCTGTTTCGCTCCATATGTACAGTTCGACACTGAAGCTAGCTCTTTGCCGTTGTCAAGATCCAAGCCGCACCGACGAGGGACTTGGGGTTTGGCTAGAGGGACCGTCGACGTTGCACCAGTAATGTTACATTGGAAGGCGGTCATGTAATCTAAAAATTAAGGAATACTCGTGAGGACAATGATGACCAGGCGATAGCAAAAACCAGAACATACTCTGTTCGCTCCCACTATCCGGCTAGACCGAATCCAAAAATCCATGAGAACCAAGATTTACTCAAGAAAGAAAAAGACCAACTCACCGAATGAATCCAAAACCAAGCACAGATACATTTACCCCCAGGGCACTCCGGCATCCTATCCGGTATCTCGAAATCCGTGAATCTCGTCCACACGCATGTTTGGTTGACACTGAACACCGTGAAATCTTCGGGCTGTACCTCACTTGCATCGCTCTTGTACGCGATTGCAAGCCCACACCCTTTCAGGTCGTCGAATCCGGTCGTGTGGAATTCGGCCAAAGTAGAATTAGGACAGACATCGTCCCCGTCGGGAGGGTTGTCAGCAAAGGACGTGACGCCTTTGTCGCAGGTGATTTCAGTGGTTACTTTGCCGCCTGCGGGAAGGGAGAATACATCTTCGGGGTGAGGAGGAAAGTCGAGGTGGCCGTGGAACCACCACTGCGGGGATAAGGTATCAAAACAAAAATTGGAAAATAGACTTAGCAGCTAACATACCTGGTCAAAAGTATAGTCTGTGAGAGGTGCTACAGCCCTGTTGTCATAAGGAAATGTATCGCCAGTAACGTTGAATCCCCACATGCTGGGATGGAAGATAGCTAAAGAATATACTGGAGTCAATCATAAAGTCGCGAGATAAAGAAAAAATGGACAGACATGCATGGGCGACAGCTCGTTCAACCAATCCAGTTGAGAATATAAAAGCAGCCAGCGACTTCATGATGATTTATTATGAGCTTCAAGCCAAGTTGTAGTGTTCAGTGGTCGTAGGAATCGTGCAAAGGGCGTGAAGGAAGGGGGGTGCCAACCAGTGGACTTTGATGAGAGACAGTGAGAAAGAAAGGAAGCAAGGAGCTGAGAAAATTCTTGGGTTAGGCAATGATCCTCCCGCCGTCGGTGGCTCTTTATATAACAGTCTGAGTTTGGCATTGTCATCCAAAAAGGCCGCGAGAGAACAAAAGAACAAAACGTTATTGTCTCTAAGCGCCCAGGCACCCAACCCCGGTCCTTCGGCCCGGGAAAAATTTGTACGGCGAATCTACCCAGAATATGCAGCAAATCAGGAATGGATAGCCCACCAATGGTAGTGGTCCATTATGTCGCCCCAGACTCCTTTCACCAATATATCGCGATTCGCGAAACTGCTCGAATTAAAATAGTCCTCGCGCCTTTTGACAAACAACAGTTCTATGAATGAGATTTCGAGAGCATACCATAGTACAGGGAGAATAGCGTACCCGTATGCTAACTCAAGCGACTCACAACCGAATATTATGCATTTGCTGAATACAAGTACACAACCCGGAACGTGTACGTCTCCGTAAGGACATCGAGCTTCGGCATTGAAAAGAGCGGCTGGACAGTATAAGCGGAGTCGTGCAATAAATGGAGACCTTACTAGGCTACACGACTATTATCATCAGTAAATCCGATGATAATCTCGGATAAGCAGACATAGTACTTACCTCTCTCTCTGCGTCTTCTTTAATGTTCAAATCACCAACGATGCTATGATTGAAAGTGCTGCGCTCGATTGAAAAGTTGTGTGACCCAGCAAACATCTGAGGGTTCTTCGTGCGGCCAGAGCGTTTGTTCTGTGTGCAAGTAAACCTTTTTAGCTAGATGAAAACAATGTAGAACTATGACTTGATCTTTGTTTCGATACCAGCTCATGTTGCAGTTGGTGGTACGGAAGAGAAAGTAACCACATCGCGCGTGAGTGTGCACCTTTTACGAATAGCTTTGGCTCTAATTTTTGCTTGGGCTTGTACAGTGTGCTAGTAAGTATCTTTGTTCAACAGTTGATAGTGATGAAGAGCTGACAAGGCGGAAAATCCGGCTTCTCGGTACTTCAACGGCCCGTCGTTTTTTTCTCAACCGCCATCATCGTCCATTATGTCCTCTTCTCGAGCTCTGAACGCGATCCTTCCTCAGATCGCAAGCTCGCCGTACGAAGCCCACCAAAAGGCTAGGACCTTTGCGTCAAGATACGTCAAATCAAACCAATACGATGTTGCCATCGATGTCCTGTTTCAGAGTTCGCGGGAGCTATTGAAAACCGGTCAGCCTGGTAGTGGAGTTGATCTGGCTGGTTTCTTGCTGGAGGTATACGATTCGAAGGGGGAAGTGGTCAGTGACGAGAGTCGAGGTGAGGGCATTGAAGCCACGACTATTATCCTGTCGGTCGGAACTGATTTCGCGATGGCAATTCTACACAGGCAGGCTAACGCAGCTCATCGCTCTCACTGGTTCATCTGGATCTTGGAGGAAGACGCTGATAGATAAATCACTGGCGTAGGCTTGCTTTTCTTTACCAGACTTTCTTTCTTCGAGAATCTGACTCATCTAGGATAAAGGTGGTCAGCGAAACATGGCGTTTGCCCTGCCGGAGATCAGACGTTACATCACTACGTCGGTGAACTGCTCTATAAAGGTACCGTCTAGAGCCTTCTTTCCGGATGGACATGTCCTCACTACGCGTCTAGAAGGATCGTTTGAAGCCGCGGAACCGCACTTTTTAGCGTCTGGTTCAAGGGATAGCGCAAGATTGTTGGCGGAAGAGTTTATCCAATGGGCTTCTCCAAGTGGTACTTTCGGACCGTTTGCGTTGCGCGGAATTCTACCGTGCGTTCTTTTGTCCGATCTCTTTGATTTTATATTTATCGATTTTGCCACAGGTATCTCCAAAACGGCAACCTGCTCGCTGCCAAAACGTTTATCAAACACTTTGTCTCTTCCCCTGCCATTCCACGTTCCTCTGTTTCATCCCCAACCATTCCCGTAGGATCTTCCTCTGAAGACGAGATTATCGTCACTCAAGATTCTATCATCAATTTTGCTCAACTCGCAGTTGTGACGTGTCAACGCGCTCAGGGGAGAGGAACAAGGTTATGAGAGAGAGTTGGGTCAGGCTATGTGGGACATACCAGAGTAAGGGAGGTGTTTTAGCGGAACCAGAAGTGCGGAAGGTGAGCTTGATTTTTTTCTTTTTGTCCCTGGTTTGTCGCTTTGGATAGCTGCTCAATGACTGTTGCGCACAGGCCCTATACGAAATTGCTACGCTATACTTTGCGATCCCGCCTCCAAGAAACCAAGCCGCAAATCCGTTTGGCGACATGCTCTCGACGTTGTTCGGTGCACCTGGCGGAACTGGTGGGAGTGGCTCGGGTAGGCGTTTATTGACGCCTGCCGCTGCCTCTACTGGGCTGGATTGAGTATCAGTATATTTGTCTTTTTCTTTTTCTCTTTTGCACAAATGTTGTACACGAGGATCGAACGCAAAAATTATTTTATTCCTCGTTTGTCTGTCTTGAACACGTCTAATCTTCAGAACTTTGTGCGGAGCTCTAGAAGATGAGCTCGATGAACGTTATTCAAAATTGTCCGGGTTCGAGCGGCATAGTCAAGGTTCTCCTTCTTTTCAGCTACGGAAGGTTTGGTTTTTTTGCTCGCTTGAGCTTGATCGTTGTATTTCTAAGTGGGGTGGTGGTAGGAATAAATGGTCCTCCCTTGGCATGAGCTGCGTTAGGGGCTTACTTGGGCGAGCTTCTCCGGTCATGGGTGGAGGAATAGCTAGGAATCGAAAAGCGAAATCGGCGTTGGATGGGCGCTTATTCAAGCTCACCATCGCGGCGCGTCCAGGGTAGATAACACCCGTTTTCCCATACCTCTCACCTCCTAGTGGACCACGGTGGTTCTCCGTCGCCTCAAACCTGAAGACGTCTGTTCCTTCCCTCCTCCTCCTCCCTTCCAGACGGCCACAATGCTCTCATGAATTGCTCCGATGACCAAATTATCCAGGCCGTTGCTGTCAGATCACGGCCCCTCAAAGAATTGTACATCGGCAATTGTGGACGAGCGCAGTCACCAAGTGAGGCTTTATGGTGTTTGGTGATGCGTGGACGGGAGCCAGGGATTTTGGAGAGGACATCAGGTCGTCGCGGGGAAAATGAACCTGCTCCAGCTCTGGAAACGTTTGGCGCTAAATAGCCGGAATACGCTCGACTTTCCGTTTAGTTAAAGATTGCGACCCTCGCTGGTGGCCTCAGGTCGACTTTTTCTCAGGGAGCAAATGACCACAGTCATGAGGTGAGTTGCTCCGACTCCTTTTCAATGACTGGCTGGCCTGACTCCCTTTTCTTTGTTATTCCCTCCGATCTCCTCCCTCTCCCTCCCTCTCTACAATACCCCTTCCCTCCCGCCTCCTTTGCTCCCTTTTTCACAAGTGCCACGCGCTAGCCGCTCGCAACAACCAACACACCCTTTTCACTGGCCCATGGACCGAAATATTTGTTACTTACTCGTGAGTCACTTGTGCTGGTTTCACGGACGGGGCGGTCGGGGACGGGTTGGACGATATACCGAGTTATTGAATGACTGCGCGAGGAGGGAAATGGCATAGATTAGAGCGAGAGAAAGTGATTGGTGTATCTGGTTTTCTCCTTTTCCTTTCCAGCGCGACAGCGTGCTAACCATAGTCTATTCTTTGTTTTTAGTGGATGGACATATTTACAAGCCGATATTTCCTCTTTGTCGTTCTTTGTACGTTCAGCGCTGCGGCAACATCAAAACGGTGCCGGCTTTCAAAGTGCCATTCGCGACGAGGACCACAATTTGGCCGTGTGTCTTTCTCTGACGCTTCGACACCGAAATCATTCTCGGTTTCGCTGCCAGGCTGGTCACCTTTGCCTTTCGCGGTAGAGCAGGAACAGGTACGAATGTTTATGCTTTTTGCTTCTTGATATGTGCTGAATTTAGACAGGCCAGCTTTGGACAACCGTTCTATAACCAGCCTCCATTCCTACCAGTTATCTCTCACTACGATTCAGCCACCGCCTCTCAGGCTACAACGACACAAACTCGGCATAATCTGGTTGCTGCTCCGCATTTCGGCCCCACCGGGAGCTCTCCCGCCTTACCGGGCTCTGGGCTTTCGACGGCGACGAAGACGAGAATGCATCCGAGATCTAGAGTCGCCTTGGGATCACAAAGGCCGCTTCTCCCTTGTCCATTTACTGCCAGCCGGCCATTGGCCAGTGCTTCGAACCAAGCCGCCCCTAGTTCGTCCCGACACTACGTACCCTCCAGACAAAAATCAAAACAGGCATTCGCTCCTATACGACGGACATCTGGAAGACGGCCCTCGGACTTGGTGTCTCAACTAAACGCATCGGGGTTTGGTCTTCCACAGAGGAATGCATAGGGTGATGTCCCATTCGCTGGATTGGCTGATCCTGTTTGGGATTTGAGCAATCCTGGCAATTCGGGCGATATTGGACAGCGATCAAATCCGCCTGCTCCGTCACAGTCTCAGACGGCACAGAACCAGATTGACGCGCTAAAGGTTGCGATGGGTTCGTGGGGAGGAGGAAGAGGAAGAGGAAGTAACATAGCGGCAACGACCACTGGATTCCCGAAACTTTTTGATTTTCCTCTTCCACACCATCAGCGTATGCCGATTTGCTGCAAATGCAAGGCAAAGCTTTGCAGGGAATTCGACGCTCCCTTCGTCGTCGCCCTCAAACTCGCGACCCTTGCCATCTAATGCGAATCCATCTCAATTCCAGCATGGGCCGTTGACGATCAAGATACCCTCTGCTACTCAGCGGGGTGTTGATCTTCTGGAACACGCCGTGGAGGAGAAAGGGCAACTAGATGCCGATGATATCGTGTCTTCCTCACTTGATCTATCCGAGTCTTCGCGACACTTGTATTCGAGCGCAGCAGCTCATTCTTATTCTCACCACCACCGCCCGACAATCATAATACCTCCTGCTGTTCAACTCGGTGAGGAGCCTCGACGAACTGCGAGGAAAAAGAAGAAGAGTGGACCGTCGACTGAACTGAATTCCGGAGATCTTTCCGAGAATCCAGTCATACCACCTCTTTCTTTTAGATTCTTTTTTGCCGAAAATAGAGTCTGATCATCCCAGATCAGGATCAGCAAATTCGGATTCACGTCCAGCTCCTGTTTTTTTTCCTGCAGTACGTGCAGGTCCCTCGTCCCAACGCAAGTCCGACTCCAAGGCTAGGGCTCCAAACCCATGGATTGCTCCAAGGCCTCCTCCTGTACTACCGCGTTACGAGCTAGGGCTTCGTAGACTGATCAGTTCTAAAGTTGGTCTCGTACAGCTGATGCCGACTGCTGATCTCCTTCTACCGCAACTGCAACTACTGCTGCTGCCCCGTTATGATCCCCTCCCCCCTCCCACTCGACAACGTTTTCTCGGTAACAGTCGTATTCAGTAAAATTCTCTCGCTCTGACACTCTCATCTAGTATATCAACTTCAATTACCTGATTTTACCAGCTCCCATTCCCATATATCCACCCCACAAGCCCTTTCTTCCTTCAATTCAACCTCGGACAACTAAGGTTGAGACGTGCCAGAACATGGGTATGGATCCGATAGTTCGTATTACAGCTCCTCCCTGAGTCCCGTCGCTCGACGCCCTCTACTACGCGTCACCTTATGTGAAAGAAATATGTGTATACTCACTGAAGCCTATCTGCTTCTCGCGATGCCCCTGAAGCCCCCTTTGCTGAAATACATTGTCTGCCAACAGCATCACTATCCGATGTTTGTCCCGGTTGATGTTCGGTATGAAAACCCTCGGACTAGGTATCGACAGATGTGTATCACAGTGCACACATACATAGGTAAATAAAAATGAGGAATCTTGTACATATATACACAGAACAATGGCCTTAAGCCAATCACATCGCGGGCCAAGGTGACATTGCACCCCGATAATCGAAGCAGTCAAAAGTGCGTTTGGTCAGCACGTTCTAAAATTGCAAGCACGTAGGCAATTTTTGAACATCTAATTAAATCCATACCGGCTTCCGTTTCCCATTGCTTGCAGCTCAATCGCAATACTCGAGTAAGTGCCGAGGCCCCTGATCAAGTAATTAACGGCACTCGAATTTCCAGAGTCGGAGCGAATCATCTGACTTTATGTCATGGGATTGCGTAGATTTGCGAGGATTGATATTGATTGCTCGGTGCAACTGGGAAGGGGCCCCAGCCATGTCATTTCAGACATGGCCTCGTGTCCGAAATGTTGAATAGTGTCGAAATCTGCCTGAATCTGCCGAGATGATCATTGATCATTTAATAACGCATGCATCTGGTGTTTATCATGATCATCTTTTTGTGTGACCGAGTGACAATTGCATCTTGAACTGCAACCACCACCATCAATCATCTCGCCCAATGTCCTCAGTTTCTGCATTTGATGGTTTTCGTAATGCCACTTTCACAGGTGGAGAGTTCAACACTGTTGGAGGAAACCTTCACATAACCAAAAACTATTCCGGCAATCCTCCAGGTAAGTCCTCTTTGACTCTCTTTAAAATTATGGCTAAGTTATATTAGAAAACATCCACGAAACTATAAAGGCTAGGCTTTCCCAAAAGCTTAAACATATTGCAAATGCTCATGTCCGGACCGAAAAGGTCTGTCTGGAAGATACCAGAGTAAATATTATTCGAGAAATATCCCAATGGATATTGAAGGTGGATGAAAGGAATCCTGCTCAGATTTGCATCCTTTATGGAGCTGCAGGTACCGGGAAGTCTGCTATTTGCCATACCATTGGAAAAAGAGTCATGGATAGTGGAGAACTTGGGGCATTTTTTTGCTTTGACCGCAATTTTTTGGCGGAAAGAACCCCAGTCCGAGCTTTGCATACCATTGCCTATGATCTTGGCCAAAAGTCTCCAGAGTTTGGAGCGGCTTTGCTTAATATAATTGAAAAGGAGCAATATCTTTGCAATAGTTCAGATGTTGAAGAGCTCTGGAAAAAGTTGATTGCAAAACCTGCTGGAATGGTTGACCAAACTAGGCCCTTGATTATTGTTATTGATGCTCTGGATGAAATGGGAAAAGAGGGATCTCGAGAAATGGAAGAAAAGTTTCTCTCGCTATTTTTGAACGAAGGTTCCAATCTGCCAAACAATATTCATATATTGGTTACTTCTCGGCCTGAAAGTACTATCAATGAATATATCAATTTGTATGGATTAGGAGTATGGACTCAAGACATGAGTGATTTGGGAAAGACAGAGGAGGATATCAAGACATATGTATCTCGGAGGATGAAATTTAAACTCGATGCAAGGAAATGTGATATCTTGGCTCAGAAGGCAGGAGGATATTTTCAGTGGGCTTATACAGCCTGTGAAGCCCTCCTTGAAAGAAAACCAGAGATTAAATTTGAATCTCAGTTTAAGCAGATTTTATCTTTGTCATGTGGTCAAAATGGGAATCTCTTTCCACTTGATACACTATATAGATCCATTCTGGAATCCATATTCAACTTCCAAAATGTATCTATAATGGCAGAGTATAGAACCATAATGTCTCTTATCTTTGCAGCATATCAGCCTCTGTCAAGAAAATCTGTAGTTGAGCTTCAATCAGCCTATAAGAGGCATAAGCAATATGACAAGGATGAAGATGAGGATGATAATGATGAAGCCGTGCTTCAATATCTTGGTTCACTTTTCAGTGGGGTTGACAATATGTCAACACCTGTGCAACCAGTTCATATCTCTGTCCGAGATTTTCTACTGGATGAAGGCAGGAGCAAAGAGTATTTCATTGATCCAATGGAGGGAAAAAGACTTATGGCTATGGGCACTATTAAAGTGATGACAGAGCAGCTGCATTTTAATATGTGCAAATTGGAAAGCTCTCATGTGTACAACTCAGAAGTAAAGGATCTGAAGGAGAAAATTGAAGAAAACATATCACCAGTGCTTGAATATGCATGTTGCTGGTGGGGCAATCATGTATATGATGCAGATTTTGAACTGGATAGTCTTTATGTGATTGAACATTTTTTTAATGAGTTCTCTCTATACTGGATTGAAGTATTGAGCCTTCTGGATCTGGTTGGATTAATTCCCAAAATAATTAACAAGATTACAGAATGGGCAAATCAAGAAAAGGAAAGGGTAGGTGGGAAAAAAAATAGGTTAATATCTATATATTGATCATGACAATGATAGATATCTTCACATCATCACAATTTTTTAATAATAGGCAGGGAAATTCTTAACTGGATACAGATGTTTGGGAGAATGTTTGGAGAGTCTACACCCCATATCTATCTTTCTGGTCTGCCTTTTATACCAAAAAAGTCAATTTTACAGAAGATATACTGTCCAAGGTTCAAAACTTTAGCAGAATTGTGTTCTGGTCATCAAAGCCATTGGCCGATATTGCAGACAGTCTTGATGAGGCATGAAGGGGGCATCTATACTGTCGCCTTTTCACATGATGGAGAAAGAATTGTTTCTGGATCATTTGACAGCACAGTGAGAATCTGGAATGCACAGACTGGGGAAGAAAAAGGCAAACCACTGAAAGGACATACAGATGCAGTTACCTCTGTGGCTTTCTCTCCAGATGGAATGAAAATTGTATCTGGATCATATGATGACACAGTGAGAATCTGGAATGCACAGACTGGGGAAGAACAAGGTAAACCACTGGAAGGACATACAGATTGGGTTACCTCTGTGGCTTTCTCTCCAAATGGAATGGAAATTGTATCTGGATCATATGACAAGACAGTGAGAATCTGGAATGCACAAACTGGGGAAAAACAAGGCAAACTACGGGGACATACAGATCGGGTTACCTCTGTGGCTTTCTCTCCAGATGGAATGAAAATTGTATCTGGATCATTTGACCGCACAGTGAGAATCTGGAATGCACAAACTGGGGAAGAACAAGGCAAACCACTGGAAGGACATACAGATGTTACCTCTGTGGCTTTCTCTCCAGATGGAATGAAAATTATATCTGGATCATATGACAAGACAGTGAGAATCTGGAATGCACAAACTGGGGAAGAACAAGGTAAACCACTGGAAGGACATACAGATTGGGTTACTTCTGTGGCTTTCTCTCCAGATGGAATGAAAATTGTATCTGGATCATATGACAGCACAGTGAGAATCTGGAATGCACAGACTGGGCAACAAGAAGGGAAACCACTGGAAGAACATACAGATTGGGTTACCCCTGTGGCTTTCTCTCCAAATGGAATGGAAATTGTATCTGGATCATATGATAGCACAATGGGAATCTGGAATGCACAGACTGGGCAACAAGAAGGGAAACCACTGGAAGAACATACAGATTGGGTTACCCCTGTGGCTTTCTCTCCAAATGGAATGGAAATTGTATCTGGATCATATGATAGCACAATGGGAATCTGGAATGCACAGACTGGGCAACAAGAAGGGAAACCACTGGAAGAACATACAGATCGGGTTACCTCTGTGGCTTTCTCTCCAAATGGAATGGAAATTGTATCTGGATCATATGACAGCACAGTGAGAATCTGGAATGCACAAACTGTTGAACAAGAAGAGAAACCGCTGGAAGGACATACAGATCGGGTTACCTCTGTGGCTTTCTCTCCAAATGGAATGGAAATTGTATCTGGATCATATGACAAGACAGTGAGAATCTGGGATGCACACATTGGAACAGAACAAGTCAATGGGCATTCAGGCTCTGTTGAAGCTGTTCCTTTCTCTCCTGATGGAACATACATTGCTTCTGAATCACATGACAGCTTGTTGAGAATCTCAGAAGGCAGCTTGTTCACTCTATCATTCTGCCCCCAGCATTTAAAACATAATCTGCACCATTCCAACAGTTCCTTTCAGCATGTTTCCCTTCAACCTGATGGCTGGATCCATGGCTTGGACTCTTCCCTTTTTCTCTGGATCCCTGCCCAATATTTCAATGGTCTCATGATGCCTCACATGAAGTTGTTAATGTCTTCAGAACAACCTACCTCACTTAACCTTTCCAGGTTTGTTCATGGAAAACACTGGCACCATTGCTATACAGCCTAAGGTAAATCTTCCTTTCCGGTAGTTTGTCATTTAGTAACTTTGGCATTAACTCGTTGTTGCTTTTGTGACAACCTACTGTCCTATTTTCAGCACATTGTTGGTCACAGGTCACAGAGGCCCCAAACAAACAGAAATGTCACGCTATGTCACACAAAAATTAGCCATTTCATGAAAAAATTATAAGATTTGCCAGGGTTCTACAGGCGCTGATACTTTATTTGGCAAAGAAATTTGTTTGTCACAGAGAAAAATCTCAAAAACTAAACTTAAAATTTGTTTGATTTTGTCACGGTCACACCCCGGAACGAAGTGTTCCAAATGGTACAGTACATGTGGATAAATTTTTAGGCCACATTCAATTATCTATTACAAGAAAAACTCGGTATTCTTTTTTGTAGTAATACTGTAATGGAGTAGTACTCCATGTAGCATCACAATCTAGATATGTATTATTTTCTTAAATTCAAATTCTAATCTGACTGCTCAAGCCTCATTCTTGAACAGGTTGACTTTTGGTCACAGCTTTTAATGTTTTTTCATACAAGTTGTGCTTTTTGCTCCAATCCTGCCCTTTGGCATCCGCCGCGGGATCATTTGATGCTGAAGACTCAACCCAGGCTTCAGTATGTTTATGAGTCTGGGAACAATACTATACATTGGTATGTGAAATTGGCAGGAAGGTCTTGCTGAACTTCCAGACTAGGGCTCTTCACCATTGGTACCATAAAGTCTGGTACAGTCAACTTTCCCTCTGTATGGATATGGTGCGGTAACAATATAATTGAATACAGTGTAATTTTGGATGCTACAGTATGATACATTAAAAATACAGCCATAATACTGTCAAGAAGCGTACAAAGGACTTAGATTTATTTTCACTTTATCACATGACCGTTCCTCTGACTCTTTACTTACAGATACTTACATCGGTACGATCCCCTTATCTCCATTGTCTCCTTTGCTATTGTCTACCTCTACTCCGATTCGCTGTTATTGTTCTTACACCCCCATGACTTCACCTTCGCTCTCACACTGTCACATACTTACCGCTTTTATCCCACTTCACTCCCGCGCTGTCAACCTCTCGCTCTCACACTATTGTCTTTACACCTTTTCCTTGTTCTGACTCGTTCTGACTCTCTTATTGTTCCGATACATATATAAGCCCAGTACCTACCACCTGGCTCCCCATCTTGACCTCTTTGTCGTTGGGACCAGGTAAGCTTCCGCCTGTACTAGATACTTCTTTATATTAACTTTGTCGTTGGGACCAGTATCTGCCATCTCCGCTTAAGCCTCTGCTCTGTCGCCTTGCGAGTCCGCCGTCTTGCACTTCTGCTCTGTCACACCGTCGCTCCGCATCCCCGTTCCGTCGTGTCAGACCTCTTTGTGACAAATACGGTCTATGGTATTATAATACGGTCCATGGTATTATTTACGGAGCATAATTTCAAATTCCTGTCTATACCTCAAGGCTCAATAGTGGCAGAGAGATCCAGTGGTGATATCTTAAGGTGAGTATCCAAAAGAAAGAAAACCTCTGAAGTGAATCCTGTAGCCCTCTGAGTGGTCTATCAATTATTACCCTTCTACTAGCTCATACAATTCCCACACATACAAAGGGAAAAGAAGTGTTATTAGATTCTAAACATGTTGACATGGAGCATGATGGCTGCAGCACCGGATGAAGTAGATGAGCACAAGAAAAAGATGGGTGACATGGGGCACACCGTAATATGGCCGCGTTTGGATAAAGTGACAGTATGGCTAGATATAGTTCCTCCTGCGCATCATGATGATATTCCTCCCATTACAGTCCAGTCACCATACTGTACCACTGTATTACCATATATTACAGTGCAGTGAAGAGCCCTTGTTACGAAATAACCTTTCTTATCTTTTATTTCCTTTTCATTTCATTTTCCTTTTCCTTATACGCAATAAGTCACGAGGTCATATACAATGATAGTATTTGAGTGTTCACCTCATGTCCTGATTGCACTAATCTCTTTACTTATCTATGATAGGATCTTCATTCATTTATTGTATGTCATCCATATTACGTCACTTAGTCATGAGGACTGTAGATCACTTATTACTTACCATTGACTCAACAACTACCTTACACATGTATAATGATGCGAGACTTATGTGATACGTAGGGTCAAGGGCTTAGCCACAGCCACAGCTCAACAGTATATAGTAGACCATTTTACCAGTAGTTCTTCAGCTTCAATCTTGTTTATTCTCCTGTACTCTCCTCTTGCAATCTATCCTCATTAGTCTTGACCTCTCTGTGACACCTGACTTGACGCTTTACTGAGGGCCCTGGCTACTATACTTCAGTAGTTGAGTACGGTTGCTAACAGCCCTATTCCAGACTGGTTATATCACAACAGTCTTCATGCATAGTCAGGATGGAGAGTGATGTAACCCATGTACATGCATGGAATTTGTCACTTTATCTGATTCCAAAACAAGAATCATTACTCTGAGAGCTTGTGACAAACTTCTTGAGTTGACAGCTACATCAACTTAAGAGTACCCCACACCAGCAGTGATGCCGCGGTTCGGGCTACTGAAGAACCTGGGTTCAAGGTCCAAAGTCATTTTAAACCTTGTAAACCTTGAACCTCTAACATATCATGCGGCCGCTGTTTTTTTTGCCCTAGCCGACAGCGCAGTGTCTTCAAATTTGTTTTTCCTCTGCTTTGAAGCTGCAGGGTAAATAATTTGCATATACTGAAAGTATTTATTATGCCCTTACCTTAAATTGATACAACTTAAACCCATCATTTGCATAATCTCTGATAAGATAAGATTTTTCAATCTATAAAAGCAACTATACAGTCTACAATGATTACAGCCATTTTATCCATTTTAACCTTTGCTCTGAGTCCATGCTTCAGTAAAATCAAGGAGTCCAGCAGAGACCCAATCAATAGAAAATTTGTTGTTCAAGGGTGAGTTGGCTCTCTGAATATTAAAATAGTCAGCTCAGCCTACCAGGATGATAATGGTCCAAATAATTTGGCAAAAGCAGAAGCCTGGCATCATGTAGATGTCAGTTTTGACTTTGTAAAATTAATAAAATCAGTTTCACTAGATTTCGCGGTTCGAACCGGGCTCGACCCAAGTAAACCCTGAACCTGGACCTTAGGTTCAGGTGCGAGGTTCAGAAATTTTTGAACCGAACCTCAGGTTCGAGGTTAGGTTCGAGGTTCAGAAAAATTAACAGGTTCACGGACCGGACCGCGGCAACACAGGAAGCCCGTGAATTTATTTATTTTCTTTCTAGTGATGTGACGGCTGGGGCCCAAGGCCGTTGAGCCCGAATTTCTGTTCATTTCGGGTGGTTGTGATCTGTGACAAACGAGAAGCCGCAGGGTTCTTGGAACACCCAGAAACCATGCTAAAATTCTGATCCTCTTGAGCATTCTGAGGAGCTCCATGGGGCTGGTAAATCTATTTTGGGTGCTTTGGGGTGCATTTTGGCGGTTCTAGGATGCTGGGACTCCGGCCGCTGTGCGCATGAATCAATGTGAGTCCTCACAGAGCAATTGTGGAGACATTGAACTTCAACAAGTTACAACGTGGCACGTTCGTCGTTCATGACAAAGTTGAAAAGCTCAAAGGAAAGCATGACAGAGAAGATGATAATGGCAATCTCCTGTAACTAGTAATTATTAGACTATCCTGTCTCTAGAATGATAAAAAAAAGCAAATAAAATACAAAGCGCCAATCGTGATGAAACGAGATATACACATGCGTCCTCTTTTTTTTTATGTCGAAAGCAAGTACGAACGGAAGAGTATGGGTCGGGTAAGAAGCGGGATATGAAAGCCAGATCTTGTCACCGATGCCTCATCTCTCTTGCCAACCTCCAACACAGAATAAACGCGACTAGGGCTGAGACTCCACCAATGCTATATTTATGAAAAAAGACACGCAGTGAGTATCAGTAAAAACAAAACAGAAACTAAAAAAAACATAAAGACACACCGAAAAATATACACAATCGAATTCGAAGTAGCCGTCTGCTGCAGCTCCTGGATCAAATCTAGCGTGTCCTCTTCATCTCGAATCTTCATCGTCATCAGCGCGGCAGGCGCCGTAATATTATGCACCGGGCCCAATGTGCCCCCAGGATGTCCATGTAAGGTACTTAGGCTCTTTGCAGGATCAAACAGCGCGAAAATAATAGAAGACATTCCTGTCACCAGGAACTGAGGAATAACGATGAAGATATTGTGTATGCCCTGCGTAAATGGTCCAAAAGAGCAGTTAGAACGTATGACTGGCATGGTGATAAGGATGACACGGACCAAGATGATCCCAGCTTTCGCACTCAACCCACCACCGCCTCCCCCATTATGCTCATCCTCTCCTCCGTCTGAACTAGAACCTTCTTCTTCATCCCGACGGGAAGGCCGGGATCGGCCTACAAGCACCGCATCTTCATCCAAATCTTCCGCATCTTCTTCTTCCTCATCATATCGTTGATCAATATAATGTGGAACAACGGGCGTCACATTCGCTGAGCTCCTCCCAGCTCCCCCAAGTCTCAGCAGCGTTTTCTTCCTATCCTCTCTCTCCTTTCTCGTCACCGCGTCGTCGTCGTCGTCCGATTCAGTATCTTCGGACCCAGATGAGTCACCAGGGACAAACACAGAAGCCTCGTCTCCAGCATGAAGTTCTTGAGAGTCCCGTCTCCTCTCTATCCCCTCCTCACTCCTCCGTCTCCTCCTCTCCTGCATAGACAGCCTTGAGCTCCTTTCCCTACCGGAGCGAGTATCAACAAGTCTGATACCCCCTACTTCATCGGCAATGCCACCACCGAACGAAGAGGGTGCAGGTTCTGTCAAAATAGCCTCGCCGAGCTACACAACAATGATGGATAATGGTCAGCGAGAGGACTCCGAGAGGTGCAGAATCAAAACATACCAATGCAAACGGGGCCCACTGAGCGATAGCCAACGAAAACCCGATTATGGTGATTAAGATAGTTCCGCCCGTTACCGAGGACGTAAAACTTGCCCAGTCCAACCCGGGGATTGAGTTAAAGGGAAGAGTGAGTGGAAGGAACAGAGCACATGAGCGAGGTGAGGGGAGGAGAAGGAGCAAAAGCAGGAGAGAGAGAGGGAAAGACAGGAAAAAATACAGTCAGCGGGAAGGAAACCAAAGACAGACGGCGAAATACACTCACAAAGTGGCCAACATCGAACCAGCTAACACACCCTGACTGACAGCCCATAGACTAGCCAAATGCACCTTCATCTTCTCCGGAATAGCCAATTTCCTCCACCAGGGTCCACCCCCTTCTCCTCCTGCAGAAGCCGAAGAAGTAGCGCTCACGCCTCCAGGCCCCTGCCAGCGCCCACGGCCGTGTCCGTGTCCAAGCCCAAGCCCGATCCCAAGCCGCTGCTCCTTCTTCTTCCTCCTCGAGCTCTCACTTGACTCCGAGACAAAGAACGGTAAAAAGACGTTCATCGAGAAGGCGAGGACAGAAGAATAAAATAGGGCGCGGGAACCGAGACGGGTAGCTTCAGAGTCGAGCATCGTTAACGTGTCTTCGGAGAAATCTGGTGGAGGGAGGAGGACGGCCGCGGCGAAGAACGAGCGTTTGTACAGGTCGCCAATGTATAGAGTTGAGTAGAAGAGAACGGGAAACCAAGATATCCATGCGCTGAGGCAGAATCAGTAAAAGAACCAAACATAAGAAACCGACGTCATACTCACAAGAATTGAATGAGAAACTTGTTATATGAGAATTAGCGTTAAAGAGAACATAAATCAGTTAAGTAACATACTATTTGTCGGATAACTCTTGGGAGTGACCACAGATTTTCGAACATTTCTTTCACTTCAAATGTGAATGACTTTGCAAGGGGGCTACGAAACAAAATATAAATCAACCAATTCACAGAATTTCTACCTGTTGAAAAAAAAAAACTCACCCTCCGGCTCCATTTACAGTGCTTTTGACAAGAACGCGTTCTTGGACAGTGGCAGCCATGAGGAGATGACTTCCAAATAAGATTAAGCTGGTGACCACAGAGAGAACCTGGAGTTCGGTGTGTCCAAAAATTGGCAAGAGGGAGGGCAAATCGAGATTCCCACTAGATGAGAGAATTGAGTCAACAAAAGATGAGCGAAATACCGAGCAAGGAGCAACATACGCGAAATACCCCAACACATTCCCAAAAACACCCATACGAGCAGCCCAAGCGTTTCCAGTAGGTTGAAGGCTTGAAGGTAAGATGTCAACAACTAGAGCACGGTCTACGGCCATAACTGGAAAACAGAATCGCAAGTCAGTATACAGTACGAAAAAAACAACAAAAAAACAAGATAAAGGAACACCTGCGTTCACGCTGAAATCTATCAGAAACACGGAAAGTACAGCCAGCCAAAGCGTCAAGCTAGTCTGAAAAAGAGATGGTCCAGTCAGTTATTGTAAAATATCCTACTAAACCCTTCCCCAAAGATTGAAAAAAACGCACACTCGAGCTAAAAATCCCAGCAACTTCTTTCGTCCAACCGAGCAATATGATTGCAAACACACACAATCCCGACCCAACAATCATATACGGCCTCCTTCTTCCCCATCTAGACGTGCTCGAGTCGGCCAAGATACCTATGACGGGTTGCATCACCAGTCCAGAAAGTGGGCCTGCGACGAATACGACGGCCATTGACGATTTAGATAAGCCAAGCGAAAGGAGATAGGGTGATGCGTAGGCCATTTCTACGGACCAAAGTATGGAAATTCCGAATAGCCCAACGGTAAGAAAGGGCATGTGCAGCCATGATGGACCGCGAATGAAAGAGACGCCGGAGAATCGGCGAGCATCATCAATGTTGGGCCCATTGCTGACGATCGTGAGTCCACCGCCTGTCATGGTAGAGGGCTAGGCGGAAGAAAAGGACTTGAAGGTAAATTGTCCTGTTGGTGGTGCTGTTTGAACGAAAGAGAAAACAAGTCCAGCGTTCGTGGCAGAATTGAGCACGTGATCTGACACGGTCCGGTCAAAGCTGTCCTTCGCGCGACGCGAATTTCAAAGGTATTGGGAAAAGTTTGATAGACAATCGATTTTACAATATTTTAATTACTACAGGCTGTAATGAGGCTTTAGAACAGAACACTTTCATTATTCCGCGTCTCATTTTCAAAATACCGTTCCATCGCTCTCAAGTTCAAGAGGTGGTCCACCCGTCTCAGGCCTCTTCTGCTTCGCGATCTCCCTTCCACCTTTCCAAGTTGCGCTTTCGAGTACCTGTGCCAAGTTCAGCTGTTCCGGCGAGAGCTGAAGCTTGGTTCGAATGGAATCTGCAATCCTGTCTCTGCAAAAGCTCAGATATTACGGAGGAAAAGGCACAGACATGCTTATGGACTTACAGCATAATCACCGTCAATGCACGCCACTCAACTATGGCGGGGTCTGAAGAAGAAGCTTTCGGTAAGCCGGATTTCGCATCGATCGGCAATACATTGGGTTTAAGTGTCAGAACCCCCAGATCCAATAAAAGACCACCTATACCGGAATTAATCACTTGTATACCAGTACACCGCTTAGAACAAATCCCGACTGGCTACGCACCATTTCGATACTCAGGTAAACCCGTCATATCCTCCATCCCCACAAACTTCCACTTCATTGTATGCGTGATAGCCTCGACGAGACTATACGTCATCCACTGCGTGAGTTTGTGGAACGGAATGAGATCCTCGCCTTCGACATCCAATTCGGATTGAGCCTTCAATGCGGTACAGGGCCAGACGTCTCCCAGCGATACCCCGGCTAGTTTAGTTCGGGAAGCAGGCCAGATCGGGTTCAGTCCATCGATAAGCACATGCCATAAAGCCGCCAGAGGAACAAGCTGAGTGGAGCCCTCTGTTTTCGATTCGCGCTCGAGATAATCTACGAATGAATGAGTTGACGACTTTTCTGCGTTTGGGAAAGACTTGCCGAGCATATTTCCCGGTCTTCCATCGTTACCAAAAAGCTCGGGACTGGCCCGGAGCGCGTCGCTGAGATTGCGCAGGAGGGATGTGCGACCTTCCAGACCAACGAGAGGGTTCGAATCAGATACTTGCATGTGTTGAGCGACTGCGTCAACCGTGATCTTTGAAAGCCCAGCAGCTAGTAGCCGTAAAAATGTCGATTACATAAATTGCACAATGAAGCAGTATAAGATTGCACACGCACCATCAACTCGAAAAGATTGATCCGAAACGCCAGAAAACAACCCATCCTCAAACATATGAATACTGCAAATCGCCAGCCCCTCCGACCGAGAATACTTTCCGCCAGAATCCTTCTCATGATATGCCCAATCTTTACCCGCACCGGCGTCGAGCAAGACAGAGACGACGAAGAGATCGATAAGCCGTTTGCTGGCTTCCTTCGGTGTAACGTCAGTCCATTTTGAGAGTAGGGGTTCTACGCGATTTCTTCCGAGGTCAAAATGTCTCCAGCGACCATGAGGCGGTATCTGCGTCGTGGAGAATTCAGCTTTTATCCTCCAAGGTGTTATCCGGCGATTCGCAGAGCTGTTCGCTCTGTTACCTTGTGATAATCGGATCCAAAATCGCGCTGGAAAAACAGGACTCAGTATACACATACATGAAACGAAACAATTCAAAGCTCGCCTTGATAATTCCCAAACAGAAATCCGTAACATCTATCTCTTTGTCTGGATGATAATCAAAATACTCGAGTGTGCCTTGTTTGGCGAGCTCGAAGACGCGGCTGCAGCGTTCTCGAATTGATGGTAGGGTACGAAGATATGATGCTTTGGATTCAAGGGACAGGGCGGTCGGTACAATCAGTGGCATCGTTCGTTGAGGAGGTGGTGGTGGATGCTATGACCGAGAATCGGAAGAGCCGGACGGACGAATATTTCCACGTGTCAATTGCGCGTCAAGTTGCGTAATCATGATAAGATAAGATTTTATGACTACGGGAGACAAATGACCAGCTGAAGTTCTACTGAAGTAGGAGCCTCAGCGAGACGTTGCGACTCTTGAAGATCATTCAAGAATCAATGCCGTGCACTTTAGGCCTTCGGAAAGCTATCGGCCCAGCTGAGTATCTGCTGGTCGGCCGAGCGTTTTGTGGCTTTTTGAATAGTAGAGTCTCCCTTACCGAGCATCGTACAGTGAGTGAGGCATTAGTCTGAAGAATACGTTGAGTCAGCTCAACTACAAGCTTAAGGCTGTCGCGGAAATATCGTGATCTACGTCAACGCGTTGATTACATAACCAAGTCCTCGTTTCCTTGCCTCCGTCACTGTCGGCGATGGCGACCTTTGCTATTCCACTCCATTCAGCCGCCTCAAATTCTCCACCAACTCAATGGTCACGATTACCGGCCTACTCTTCCCCTGCATCACCCCCTTCCAATTTCCCTGTTGGCAACTCCTCAGTTTCATATGCAGTATCCGCTCAGGAAGCTACCTTTCGTCCTCGTAAACGCAGAAGGACAGCGCAGGCAGAGTTTCGAAATATGAGATCCGCTACGGAAGATCATCAGGACGAAGAAACCAGCGGAGGAGAGCTCGTTCAATTGGAGATTTATTCAACTCAGGCTCCCGGACGAGCGTCCAAGGTCATTCACGCAAGTATCGGTCTAAAAAGTCTCCCAGAACTTAAACATTTATGATTTCGATTAGCCGAGGCACTACGACAGTGGTCCCAACATGATGGAGGCTCTCGGGAGTTTCTTCAAAATTACTGGGAATAACTGTTTTCTTGGAACTTATCATGCGCAAAACACACCGGAAATTCCGGATAAACATCGCATCCAGCTTGTCATACATGAGATCTGGAGAGTTACTGGATATCGTTTTACGTGCGCATCTTGACGCTACCTTTTGTCCTGACATTAATCATCTTTTTCAAGTGTCAAAGACCACCCGCCTGCCAAAAATGGGCACACGACGCGTTTATGGTGCTCGCAGGACAGTCAAAGGAAAGCAAACACAAGATATACTTCCAATGGCGCTAAACAGCGCTTTCCTTGCCGTAGTAGACTTCTTGTTTCATCTCGGGACGGGAAAACGTCAGGCTACCGGTCAATCACGGTCAGGATGTACCATCATGTGCAACACGAGCCATACAGCGATTCTGCGATACCCATAGCAGCCTCAACTTCAAGCGCAATGTCGACATTTCTCCAACCAAATCTGAATACGCCAACTGTGGATAATGGACCCCAATCCGGGGTTTATTACTCCGAGGGACTAAGCCCGCCACGTCTGCCTCCCCTAGGCGAATCTGATGACGAGGAATGCCTGTCAGAGGGGGGAGGTAATGACGATGAAGACGGAAGGGGCGAGACTCATTTTGCAACCGATTCTGTGTCTCCACACCATCCGGACCAAGCTTCATCGACATTTCACCAAAGAGCCCAGTTTGTCCCTTCATATCCGCCTCCAATGACCATACCTTTAACCCAGCACCCGCTCTACGCCGCCCCGGTCATCTACTCCGTCTTGTCCCATTCTCCTTTGAACACGCTTGGTCGAGAGCATGTAGTTCCGGGCCCGGGGTATCAGTCTCACTCTCATCCTCATCCCGACTCCCATACTTCATATGCCGCCCCGCTGCTCACTGCTCGTCCTCCTGTAACACCCTCACCATATTCATCCTCGCACTCTCATCGGCTATTACCGCAACCGCCTATACCACCTCAAGCTCAGGGTGTAGAGCCTCCTCCTATGTCCGCTCCCAACGGCAACGGCAATGGCCGTGGCTCTAGTACCCAATCTGAATCCTCCCCGAGTAACCGATCCCATGGCTTACCCTCCAACTCGAGCTCGAGTCCCAGCTCAAGTCCCCCCTTGTCCCTAACAAGGACGAGTACGAATGTGTCTTCGATTTCCTCTACTATTCCCATTCCTGGTCCTTCATCGTCAACGTCAGGCTTGTCTCACGAGAAGATACAGATTCACATTCATTCACTCCGGAGTTTCTGTGATGCCATTGAATATCAGATCCGAGGCCAGTCAGAGCTGGAGCCTCAAAATCACCACGGCCATTTCCCTGGTGATTCTCGGTACGAAGGGCGGATGGTGGAGGAAGCGAGGATATTGGCAGAGCTGGAAGAGAGGGGAGGGACGTTTTTGGAATATGTGAGGGGATGGGAACGGACGCAGTTGTTAAATCTGCGCGGCGTGTCCCGGTCAGAATCCGAGTCGGAGTTGGGATTGAGAAGGAAGGAAATGGAGGTGGATCCGGGTTATGGGAATGGGAATGGGGAAGACGGTTATAGAACTCGGGATCGGGGAAGAGGTTCGGGACGAAACTTGGGACGTGATTCTACTCTCTCGGATGTGGAGATATGAGGGCCGAGTGGGAGGATTGGGTGGAAGCTTTTTTTTTTTGTACTATGTATGTTTGTACGAATTCCACGTCTGTAATACCCAAATTGGCATGTCGCAGTCACGGTCACGAGCTCATAAATAACTCAGTCGCCTCAATTACTTTTTGTTTCAAAACCACCATGGTTGCCCTCAATTTCTCTCTGCATGATCTCTGTCTACGAATTCCGATATCCATTCAACCTGCCCGCCTCCTGACTCCTGATGATGACACCCAGAACGTACAAAGTAGGCCCCCCAAGCACTAAGCACTTAACCCTTCGAATCATCGCGCACAATTCATGTGTTAGTAACCGCACGGGACTCGAATATCTCTGGGGGCTGGGCAAGCTTTCAAGAATTCAACCAAACCTCGTTTATCGCGAGTCGACGAAAAAGCCAGCTTCTGGGTCGGCTTCTATTCAATACCTCGCGTTGATATCTGATATCATAGAAAATTGTGATTTCATTTGCGAGGATCATGATTGTCGAGATGTGTTGTAAGATTGCCATAGGATTATATGATCAATTTCGCATTGAATAGCGCAACAGGTTACAGTCGTAGCAAAGACTGTATCCAGTAATGCGGCCGCACTGCCAGTGAGCAAACGGCTGCATTACTAGAGGAAACTACGGCTGGAGATACTAAAGAGGTGAAGGTGGTAAAAAAGTTACCCAATGCGCAACCTTCAGTGGCACCCAAATTTGTCACTGCGTACGCGCAACATTCTCCCTTAATAACAGAGGCCTGTCAGCAAAGCCAACAAATACTAGTTTACCAATGATCAACAAATACTATGCCAATGATCAAGGTTTTTGACTGAACTGTGGTCTCGACCTCGGGTTGCTTTTAAAAAAAAAGTTTCAACAAAGCCTATTTCATTTAAGTATACGGAATTATGATTAATTTATCAACCGTTTTCACCATCGATTATGTTCCCGGATTGCTACTTTTTGTGTACAGGGATGTGTGAATTGCCAGAGTGGGGTACAGGAAATTAGACACTGAGAGAAAACAAGAAAAAGATATAGCTGATCCAGTGGTAGAATGATTAAATAGAGTGCATCTGGAGTAGAGACAGCCATTGTCGAGCCATAATAGTGAGGTAGGAGGATGGTAGGAGGGTTGAAGTGCGGGAATCACATTACGAATCTGGCTTTTCCGGGCAGTAGCCGATCTGCCACCCCTGGCCCAAAAAACGGGCCAGACCTCCATCAGAGGTTACTCTACAGGATGGAATATCACCCAAACACTCCCCGAGTCCGCGGAAGGTTGTACATGGGGAACGGCCGGGTACCGTATAGGATATAGTAGGGTAGCTAGATGCGAGATGAGTAGTGAAAAGTATAGCATTATTATCTTCTAATACCAAGTCCAGGGTGATACAATTATAATTCAACAATGTCTGGGTGTCGTCTGTTGTTTTGACCTTTGTCAGATATCAGCATATCGCCTGGTGGGCTGTCATCTGTGCCTTGAATCCAGAGACGAATTCTCCGTTCGTCACCGGCATAATTGGGATATCCTAAGTGAGAGGATGGCTCCGAATCAAAGGACGGCGGCGAACCCGAGAACGACTCTGAGTCAGAGGATGATTCCGAATTCGAGGACGAGTTGTGCGAATTTCCTCCAGGAGCTTTCTGACCTGAAAAATCTTCAGGGACCGAAGAGCAAAGCAGCGCGAAGATTGATTTGATAGGGCGGGCGTAGACAGGATCTCGAGGGGGGATTTTAAATGGAAACCTAACTCCGGCATGGGTAACGGCGAAGAAGGGGTACACGCTGAGCTTCACAGGTGGGAGGTTGGAATATGGGAAACGCTCCTCGTGAATGATGGTACCGGTAGCGTTCCGGACAAGCAGGGGGGTCCGTCATGAGCCAAAGGAAATATTTTGTACTCGTACTCTTTCACGGGAAACGCCTGTGAAATGTTGAAAGAGGCGAGGGGCAAGGTTGATGTGCAGGTACTGACCTCGAAGCATATGCGGCGACGGTCGGCTCCACAAAACAGGTTGTCTTTGATTAGCCGCAGGATGACCGCCAGCAAATCGGGGGGAGAACAAATGCGATTTGTTTCGTCCAAAGTAGCTTTGCGATATCTGCCCGGACTGGACAAAGAAACACGATGAGGGCAGGCCAGATATTCAACAGGCCAGTAACTCACCAGAAACTTGATTCAATTCAGAGAATAGGTTGACAGTACCCTTCGGCAAGCCCCAATAATAGTCCATCGCATCTGGCTGCCGAAATCAGAGAGGATGGTTGGGACCTTTAATAACGCTTACTGAGCCCATGAAATCATGTTCTGTGAGTAGGCGGAAAGTCTGCAGCGGCTGAAGATGCTCGCAAGCGGAGCTGGTGGAGATGGCGTCGGCATAGAGGAACGGCAAGTGGAGTGCAGACATGACGACCAGTGTCAAAAGGCGTACTGGTCGCCAAATTGAAATAAAATTTGTACGCGGTCACGTGACTATAATCAACATGCCACACCACACACCTTACTTGCCCGGTTTGCTTGTTATTGTTTGGGGGTATATAAATGATAAAATCACTATCTCTCTCTCTCGAACTTCATCTCTCCTTTTGTGATAATGCCGGAGGACAGAGACGATCCTTTGCTCCGCCTTGCTGCTGATTATCCGCCTCATTTACCTTCATCCTCGACTAATCTCAACCATCCAGGCTCCGTCAGCCTACCAGTCCCGCCATCGATAAGCCTCTTTGGCTCCAACGACGTAGACAATTCATTCAAGGGGTCGTCGGGTGCTTCAATTAGGCGTCCTCGCGATAATATTCCCCTCAGAAACTATTTCGAAAGCCCTCCATCCACCCGGAAAGGAAGGGATCGCGTAGAGAGTGACTTTGTCCATTCGGAGTCGTCTCCGCCTCAATCCGAAGCCCCTGGCTCTGAGATTGATGCCCCCTTCTACAGAGATCCGCAGCAAAATATTCGTTCATCTGATTACCCCACTCAGGCAGACAAAGATCACGTCAAGGAATTACTAGCTCCTCACGGATGGCGATGTGTTATAACTCATCTCGAGGGCGGAGATGTTCAATTCTGTCATTTACTGCAGCGTACAACCAAGCCTCAAGTAGTGAATATCTCCTTAGCTCGATCTCACGAATTAGCTCGTAAACTGACGGTTGCGATTCCAGATTCGTGTCATCGAATGGTTTCTTGGACTCTCTCCCGGTCTCTTTATATAAACCTTCCATGGAATTTGATATGTTGTAAGTCTTTCCAATGGTGTACCATATATCCACTCTTTTCTGGGGCTCAACAGTAACCCCGTCAATCCGCTACTATTTTGACACCGCAGGATTCCTATTTTTACCAGTGGAGCAATATACGTGGGATGACATGCTCAAATTGGTACAGCACAATCTCCGAGTGAGCGACAACGCTACAGTTAGTTGGTTAGTAATAATATTTTCGTTCAAGTTGTCGTCCAACAAATATAGCTAACTATGCTGACATTGACTCAAGAATCACCGTCGAGCCTGAGGAAGTGAACGATGGTGGCGTCTCGATTGGGACTCGTTCGAAGACTCGTAGCGGTCGCAGTAGCAGTGTCGCCGCGGTTCCGTCCGGTCCGTGAACCTGATAATTTTTCTGAACCTCGAACCTGAACCTGAGGTTCGGTGCAAAAAATTTTGAACCTTGCACCTGAACCTTGGTTCAGGTCCAGGCGTAAGGACCGAACCTTGGTTCAGGTCCAGGCGTAAGGACCGAACCGCGGCATCATTGTCTCACTCTCCCCGGTTGTTGACGTGAGGTTATGCCTTACTAGTAGGCCCAACTTGAAGTTACAAGTACTGCGGAACAATTTTGTAAAGCGCCGAACCCAAGTAACGGGTCGGCAATGAGAATTTCACAGCATATCATCGACATATACGGTTACACAGAGGTAAAATTTAGAAAACAGCAAGACAGAATTTCGTGCAAAGTTACTTGAAACTTTGAATCCTAGAAATCGGTCTAATTGACCGGCCAGGACTTGGAACGGACCTCTGGAATCAGCAACATAGAATGATACTACGGTGTTAGTGAAAGACCTGTCAAGGGTTAGAATCAATTACGGACCTTTAATCCAAGCAGCCTGTGCGTGGGGCCATTGCCAGACCGTAACTCCAGCAGCTAATGATGTTTCTCATTTAGCTAGAATATTAAATACCTGGATTTGGAGGAGCACTTACACCAATCTTTCTTCTTTGCTTCAGAAAGACACGTGGCAAGCGTGCCGGGATCCATGTACCCAGAGTTTGCATCCCTACATAAAAAATCATCCTTCAAGTTGATAAATTAGAAAAATCAACAAAAGAAGATCATACGCGGGAGTGGCAGGCTTGCATATAACGAGCTGTTTCAATGGCACTTTGGCATTGTCATGGATTTGGAAGAGCGCCGTTTTAGGGAAAGTGGAGGACGACTCAGTCAGAAGACCAGCGCAAGTGGCGTATTCATTGGCGCCCTCTGTGAGAAATCATAATGTTACTTCTAGAATGGAAATAACGCAAATATACGCACGATTATAAAACTGAATTCGGGAGATCAGCCTTTGACATGCCCATACCCCAAATAAGAAAGGAGGTTCTCACCTGGACATTGTACCAGTCAATCAAATCTCCAACCTCTTTGTTGACGGTGACATATGCCCCGTTAGGATAGTGACGATCAGTCCTGAACCTGTAGTGGTGCGATTCAACATTGGAAATTTTTTGATTCTTTGAGCAGCCTTACCATGGGGCAACAGCTTGGCGGGATCAAGTCAGTACACTTCTTAGATTTCAAGAGGGGTTCCACAGAATTTTAGACTTACGAGCATGAGTTAGGATGTACTTTCCTTTGGAAGTGTTTGGCGCAACTGCTTTGTAAACTTGACAAGCCACACCTATGCTAGATCAGTAATCAATTGGTGAGCTATTTTCAGCGAAATACATACTTCAGCAGTTCCGGCATCGAAAGCGGGGAAATCCTTTCGTGAAATAGTCAGAACTGGAACTCAGCCTAAGATGAAGATGAACTGCAACGGTGTACCTCATAGTTGACATCGATCCCATCTAAGTCATTGGCAATAACCCACTTGGCCATTTGGTCGGCCATGGCAATAGGGTCAACTCCAGAGGTAGTCGGGGTCTCGGTCGAACCAAAGGCCGATACAATCAACGAGACACCAGCAGCTTTATATTCAGACTTGACAGTTTCTCTTTGGTACTGTGTCATGTCCTGCCAAATCTTAGCCTAGAGGAAAATGTTCATTGGAGAGTTTATTGATAAAGTCATGTAGAGTCCGACATACCCTGTCATATGCGCCTGTGGTCAAAAGGAAGCACAAAGCGCTGATGTTATTTTTAATTGGTGAGAATCTTTTGAGACGATTGGCACTGGTCGGATATCATACTTACAAGACATTAAAGCCCTGTAAAAACAAAATCAATGTCAACCTTCGAAGAAAATCACGGCGTTCATCTTACCTTAACATTGGCTACGGGAGGCGGGCAGTTTGACCATCCCAGTTGTCGGAGTATGCAACAAAGCGAGGGGCATCAGGTATAGGTGAAGGAGCCATTGCGATTCTTTGCGATTCTTGGGGGTAGCCTGTGGAAAAAATCAAGCATTATATATACTGGCTGAAGAGCCTGCCTCGAGGCAAGAGTGTCATTTGAACTTCGACACAAAATACCAAAGTTGCCGTTCGAGAATGTCAATGAATAAGAGCGGCGTGGAAAATGTTTTTGCTTAATTCGTAAAAGTTGTTCAAATATCAGAAATTAATAATGCTTTCATCTTTGCACCCTGTTTCATGACTTATTCTGGAACCTTTGGGAGGGTGGTTGTCACTAATTTGAATAAAGAACGCCTCACAGTGCGACTTCTTCGCCTTACCGTTGCATTCCTCGACCCGAGGAATCACAGCACCTTCAAGTTTTGTCTGTACTAGGACATGGAACAGTCCGGAATTTCGCACACTACATGTCTACTACAGATTTTGAGATATATAATAATTTGACAGAGATGATACATAATATGAACTCCGAATGGAAGCGCATATGTCGCCGGACAAATCTGCTAGCACGCCAGTGTCGGATACTGTCAACTGAACTGCCTTGAATATCATCCACATGAAAGGTAAGTGAGAAGAACCTAGGAAAGCGAGGCCAGTTGGAGCCGAATATGGCTGACGGAAGCGCATGTCCGTGACATTTGGCAACTGTTACTTAAAATATGAAGAAACTATCATCTCCACAAGGGGGAAAAATCTACACTTTGATCTGGAATCCGGACTCGTAATGTGTTTTCTCTCCAGAGATGCAGGACCCTAGAGGGCCCCGGGGGGGGGCTTCGGATTCTCACAAGTATGTAAGACAGGAGACTGTATTCAAAATTGTGAGAATTAAGTACCAAAGGATCATTATAATCGAATACTTTCTGCCAAATAACCAACCAATATACATAGTTGAGTCGGATCATCTTAGAGTATATTAATTATATGTTCATGGCTTATTGACATGAGACTTGATTGACACGAGACTTGCGGCCTGAAATAAGCCAACAGAATACTAACTGTAGCAAGCGCGATGTCTGCCACGAGTGTACTCGTATAAAGAAGCTTGCTAATAGCTACTAGCCTGAGTATTTGTTGATTTTCCAGTGTACTAGGAAAGGGCCCACAGAGAATCAACGTACCAGCTGTAGCGAG